>DWAV01002607.1:0-10886 GCA_018231305.1 Noctuana lactifera | reverse complement strand
ATCGGTAAAGCCGTTTCGGAGGAGTACGAAGACAAACATTGTGACACGAGAATTTTATATATAAGATATTTATATTAATTTATTTATTAAAAGTTGGATGAAACCAACAAGCTTACATCAGCTGGTAGCTAGTAATTAAATATTTCGATAATGTTAAGAAATTTTGCCTTAACGTCCTCACAGTTGACAACTTAGCATATTTACATCAAAAGAAAAACTAGAAGCCTGTTATGACGTATCAAAAGCATCCGTCCGCCTATAATTTATTCATGCGTAGTATCGAAAGAGCGATGTCTATGCTCGTATAAATATGTGGTTCCGTTACGTTATCAAATCACAAACCACCCAAACTCGGAACAGAAAACAACAAGCTCACTTGGGCTGGCTTCTAAGCGATTAGCTAATAGCCATGGCGTTTGTTGTAAGTCATCAATATGACTTTTTTATTTAATACGGCAATGAGCAAACGTTACAAACAGATAGTTAATTTAATGCTAATTAATATTGTTTCAGGTTAAGGTGCTATTCTTGTCAGCATTAATTTACTGCTCCAATGCAGGGATATTGACGGGCGAGCATCACGGTCACGATTCTTATGTATCATCAGCTTTAAGTTCACCATCAGCTTCCTATGGAGCACCATCCACATCATATGGTCCACCAGCGATAGCTGCCAATATACATGAAGCAAGCGCACACGATATCGAAGAAGGCTTTGCCGGAGATGCACACGTTGCCGGCCCACTACTCGATACTGCCCTGCTTGGTCACGGACATGTGGCTGGAAGCGGCGCATCATTCAGCAGCGGAGCAGCTCTGGAAACAGGAGCATCATTCGGAAGCGGTGCTACCATAAGTGACGCATCATTTGCAGGAGACGCAGCTCTTGCTACTGGTGCAAGTTTTGACACTGGTGCAGCTCTAGCTGCCGGCGCTGGTCTCAGTAGCGGGGCAGCACTTGCTGGTGGAGCTCTAACTGGCCCTGGACTTACCGGGCCTGGAACCGGTGACGGCGGTCTCATCCTTAACGGTGGAGCTCCTAGCATTAGCGTTGCTCCTGGGGGTGCTAGAGTAATTGGCACTACCGTAAATGTTGGCCGTGCAGATCCTTCTGCAACTAGATATGAGCTCCAATCGGTTGTACAGAACGTTATTCGCAGAGTTCCAGTTGAAATTACCCGTCACATACAAGTGAGTGTGCCACACCCTGTTCCTGTGCCCGTTCCCCAAGAAGTCAAGGTTCCCGTACCACAACCTTACCCTGTCCATGTTGACGTTGTGAAGCACGTACCATACCCGGTTTACAAAACTGAACACGTCGAGGTCGAGAGGCCGGTTCCCGTAGAAGTTGTGAGGCATGTGCCCTTCGATGTGATCAAGAAGGTACACATACCAGTAGAGAGACCCGTGGAGGTGATCAAGAAAATTCATGTGCCGATTGAAAAGCACGTGGAGGTTCCCGTGCCCGTGTGGAAGCCCTACCCTATCCACATCATCAAACACGTTACCCACTACAAGAAGAAAAGCTGCTGCTGGTGAGAGTTGAAGAATCAGTTGTGATTGTGCCAAATAGTCAATAATAGGTTTGTAAATAATAGTCACTAGTTGTACAAATGTAATATACATAGATAAAATAAAATGCATATTTTTATACACTGGTCTGTTTATTGACTTCCATACTTACGAGTACATAATTTTAAGGCTATTTATAGGAGACCCTTGTACACACTCTACTGCAAAATCTTCCATGAAATTTTTCTTGTTGTCTATTAAATTGCCATTCTAATTTAGGTATAAAACCAATATGGATGTTATACAATAAAAGTCCATTTCATATGTATTGGGCACGCATAGATAGATACTTAATCGAATGCTTTTGATTTAAATTGTTATGCTATTATTCTAAAAAGCTTAAAAAACCTGATCTATAGGATAGAACTGGATATGATGCAGAATTTTAATTCTACAATTTTATAATAAAAGTAATATCTACTTAATTTAAGATTGTAACGTAACTTATACAAAATATTATTGACAGAACTTATTTGATTGTCTATTGTTCGCACTGTACAATATACATACAGGTAACTAAAGTGTTACTAGTCAGAAGAAATCATATAATAAGTTTTATTATCATTAACTATTTTTTGCTCGCGATTTTGTCCTCATGGGTTTATAAAGTATATGTTTTTTATCTACTACTACACATACATACACAATATCTATGAATGACATACATACACAAGTTCTATGAATAGACTTTTCTTGGCCGATATCGGTATGGTTTTATAAAGTTCATAAAGCCTGCAATTAGAACTATAAATACTATAATATAATATGAGACTACAGTCACTTATGAAATTAACTGAGCGCTAACTATCGTATTTTAACAATACTACTTCAGTATGCATGTGACAACGACTATATTTCACAACCATACAGATAAGTAATATATATCAATGAATTGTACAATCATACAATTTTTATATTAATCGATTCACACACATACCTCAAATTTTTCAATTCAAATTCAAATTCAAATTTTATAATGTGCTGTGAGTCGTATAAATTGATTATCCTTGGCTTTACGGTAATAGAAAACATCGTGAAAAAAAACTTGCATACCACCTGATATTTTTCTATAACGTTCTTGTTTATTATGTGAATTGACACTATCTCGCACTTGGTTTGTGCACTATTCACGATTATGTTGGAAGTTTTCTTAGTACTTACCAACTGTTTTTGCCATGAATGATTTCATATTGTTTACTGAATTTGTTTATACTTTTAATTTTTTACATCACAATTATTCATTTTGACAGTTCATTAAAAGTATTTTTAAGATCTGACATTTGGCTAACTAGTCACCTACCCTATAAGTACTTTAATTTAATGCAAATTTTAATTTAGTTTTATTTCTTATTTTTGTAATTAAGTATGTTGTAAGTATAATAAATGATTTTGAAGAATGATTAAAAAAAAATACATGAATACAAATAATATGATTATAGAAATAAATATGACAACTTTGAAGCGCGAAATAGTCCCAAATGTTAAAAATTCTGTATGTATTTAGCGTACTCTGTGGTATATTAAGAGGAAACGGCAAGTGCCTGGTGTAAACTCTGATCAAATTCCATCGGTTTAAGTTGTTAGATATTTAACTTTGCCAGGCGGACATTTTCTAGCCACACCATTTTTTGTTATTAGAATCAACACTGATCAGCAAAATTGCCTGCTAGTCCTGTTAACCTTAATAATGAACAATGGTCAGGATTTTTAATCGAATAACTATTCGATGAGACTACTCAAATAATCATGGCTATACGCAGTTGTTAAAAACTATTTAATATAGATAAATAAAAAATGTATAATGTCTATCCAACCCATTATTACTACATCAAGAAAGACGGTAGGTTGTTTCATCTATAATATAATTTGTCATCCAAAAAGAAGAACGCCTTATAATATCACCTGAGCTACGTACCCCAACTGCAGTTGCAGGGGCAAGCTGTTGCAACCAATAAAATTATATATTAAAAAAGCTCTTTGGATACTAAACCCTTTACCTATCTACATGCACTTATTTCCGCGGGAAGATCCTTACAGGCCTCTTAATGCCCCCCGCCCCCGACGATAAAAGTAACGGCTTTGTATTTTTAAAGTATCAAGACAAAGTTTAATTGGCTTCTGTAGCAATTAACACCAGGTGGTCTATCATTTTATATTTGAAATGAACTTTATATTAAGCCAATGACTTTTCATTTTCATTATTATGTAATTCAAGCAGCAATAGCTACTCGGTAACCCATAGCCGGAAAATTATCATAAACATACTAATCAAGCGTTAATGTGTGTGTCAATGATTAAATTTTGAACTTGTTGGGCTAGTTCCTAATCAGGGTGAAATCTCTGAATTCACAAATTTTGTATAAAACTGATGTGCTTCCTTGGTTCTGAACAGACATTTGACCGCACCGCGGTCGTGCACTGCCTTAAACGCAAAACCATGGGTTTTCTAGTAAGTATTGTGTTGTTCTGTGTGTGAGAGTTAAGTACATAGTAAAAATTGAGTAAGTGACAAGTTTTGCTTAGATAAATTCTATATTACACATATTAATAATGTCGTCTTTAAAATTTTCAGATAGCATTAGTAGCGGTGACTGTATTATTAATTGGAATTCAAGCTAAAAACTTAGATCCTGGTCCACAAGTACTAAACAACACATCGAAGTTATCACCTCAATCAAATCAGAAAAGATACGCTACGAAGGAAATTATATTGTATTTGACACCAAGCCAAATCAAAGCTCTGCAAGATGGACATGGATGGTTAAATCCTCAGCATATTTCGTATAGTGAAAGTGATAAGAAGGCTCATGCACAAGCATATGCTCATGCGCAGGCATTGGCTGCACATCATGATCATGATGAACATCTTCGTCAGCATTTAGCGCAGCCACATCCACTGAAGGCCGCTCCAGTTGTAGAACCTCAATCAGATCACTTTTTACCTATTATCCCACCGCCCGAATATCGTCACTCTGATAACTATGCATACATTAACTTTAACCCTCCAAATCATGAACACATTCTTAAGTCTCTCCAATTAGTCCCCGAGTCTCATGAGCAAGTAGCCGGTAAGGATCACGAAGTATTACCTTCATTCATTCCTCAAGACTTGCTTCATGAGAAAGTGCACGAGGATAACCCTTATCGCGATCACCTAAAGGAACAATGGTATCGCTTATTAGACCAAAACAGAGCCCACTTAAAAGCACTCGCAGCTTTGTCACATTATCAAATACACAAATCCAATGAACACAAAAAGGATTTACTAAAATACGCCCCTAAATATAGTGATCAAAAGTATGCTTTGGATGTTGAACACTTGATTAGCCACAATCATCAACTGCAATTAGAAAAGCAACACGCACGTTTACAAGCTGAAGCTATTGCCAATTCACCACCAGTGGTTGTTCACAAGGAGGTTAACATTAAACACAGTCCTGTGCACTTGATTAAACAGGTTAAAGTACCCGTCCCAACGCCAATTTTAATCCCTATTCCAGAACCGTTTGAAGTGAAAGTACCTCAACCTTACCCGGTTCCATTGGAAATAATAAAACCAGTGCCGGTACCAATCGCGAATATACAAAACTTTGATGTTGAAAGACCTATCGAAATAGAAAAGCATATTTCTGGGACTAAGAATGTGTTTCAACCATACTTCCTAGACCGTGCGATTCCTCTCAATATTCATGAGCCCAGAACTGGAAGTTTGTCAACACAACACAGTCATAGTCACTTGTGGAATCACTGACACGAATATAATTAAAAATTCAAGACTAATTACTTTAAGATATTTTTGTAGTTTTTATAAATAATTTTAAAATGTAATGAAGATGAAAAACGATTGAAGTAAATGAATAAAAATATTAGTTAAAATATTGCTATTTGTTTCATTAAAGCTACTTGCATCTTCATTACATTTTAAAATTATTTATAAAAACTACAAAAATATCTTAAAGTAATTAGTCTTGAATTTTTAATTATATTCGTGTCAGTGATTCCACAAGTGACTATGACTGTGTTGTGTTGACAAACTTCCAGTTCTGGGCTCATGAATATTGAGAGGAATCGCACGGTCTAGGAAGTATGGTTGAAACACATTCTTAGTCCCAGAAATATGCTTTTCTATTTCGATAGGTCTTTCAACATCAAAGTTTTGTATATTCGCGATTGGTACCGGCACTGGTTTTATTATTTCCAATGGAACCGGGTAAGGTTGAGGTACTTTCACTTCAAACGGTTCTGGAATAGGGATTAAAATTGGCGTTGGGACGGGTACTTTAACCTGTTTAATCAAGTGCACAGGACTGTGTTTAATGTTAACCTCCTTGTGAACAACCACTGGTGGTGAATTGGCAATAGCTTCAGCTTGTAAACGTGCGTGTTGCTTTTCTAATTGCAGTTGATGATTGTGGCTAATCAAGTGTTCAACATCCAAAGCATACTTTTGATCACTATATTTAGGGGCGTATTTTAGTAAATCCTTTTTGTGTTCATTGGATTTGTGTATTTGATAATGTGACAAAGCTGCGAGTGCTTTTAAGTGGGCTCTGTTTTGGTCTAATAAGCGATACCATTGTTCCTTTAGGTGATCGCGATAAGGGTTATCCTCGTGCACTTTCTCATGAAGCAAGTCTTGAGGAATGAATGAAGGTAATACTTCGTGATCCTTACCGGCTACTTGCTCATGAGACTCGGGGACTAATTGGAGAGACTTAAGAATGTGTTCATGATTTGGAGGGTTAAAGTTAATGTATGCATAGTTATCAGAGTGACGATATTCGGGCGGTGGGATAATAGGTAAAAAGTGATCTGATTGAGGTTCTACAACTGGAGCGGCCTTCAGTGGATGTGGCTGCGCTAAATGCTGACGAAGATGTTCATCATGATCATGATGTGCAGCCAATGCCTGCGCATGAGCATATGCTTGTGCATGAGCCTTCTTATCACTTTCACTATACGAAATATGCTGAGGATTTAACCATCCATGTCCATCTTGCAGAGCTTTGATTTGGCTTGGTGTCAAATACAATATAATTTCCTTCGTAGCGTATCTTTTCTGATTTGATTGAGGTGATAACTTCGATGTGTTGTTTAGTACTTGTGGACCAGGATCTAAGTTTTTAGCTTGAATTCCAATTAATAATACAGTCACCGCTACTAATGCTATCTGAAAATTTTAAAGACGACATTATTAATATGTGTAATATAGAATTTATCTAAGCAAAACTTGTCACTTACTCAATTTTTACTATGTACTTAACTCTCACACACAGAACAACACAATACTTACTAGAAAACCCATGGTTTTGCGTTTAAGGCAGTGCACGACCGCGGTGCGGTCAAATGTCTGTTCAGAACCAAGGAAGCACATCAGTTTTATACAAAATTTGTGAATTCAGAGATTTCACCCTGATTAGGAACTAGCCCAACAAGTTCAAAATTTAATCATTGACACACACATTAACGCTTGATTAGTATGTTTATGATAATTTTCCGGCTATGGGTTACCGAGTAGCTATTGCTGCTTGAATTACATAATAATGAAAATGAAAAGTCATTGGCTTAATATAAAGTTCATTTCAAATATAAAATGATAGACCACCTGGTGTTAATTGCTACAGAAGCCAATTAAACTTTGTCTTGATACTTTAAAAATACAAAGCCGTTACTTTTATCGTCGGGGGCGGGGGGCATTAAGAGGCCTGTAAGGATCTTCCCGCGGAAATAAGTGCATGTAGATAGGTAAAGGGTTTAGTATCCAAAGAGCTTTTTTAATATATAATTTTATTGGTTGCAACAGCTTGCCCCTGCAACTGCAGTTGGGGTACGTAGCTCAGGTGATATTATAAGGCGTTCTTCTTTTTGGATGACAAATTATATTATAGATGAAACAACCTACCGTCTTTCTTGATGTAGTAATAATGGGTTGGATAGACATTATACATTTTTTATTTATCTATATTAAATAGTTTTTAACAACTGCGTATAGCCATGATTATTTGAGTAGTCTCATCGAATAGTTATTCGATTAAAAATCCTGACCATTGTTCATTATTAAGGTTAACAGGACTAGCAGGCAATTTTGCTGATCAGTGTTGATTCTAATAACAAAAAATGGTGTGGCTAGAAAATGTCCGCCTGGCAAAGTTAAATATCTAACAACTTAAACCGATGGAATTTGATCAGAGTTTACACCAGGCACTTGCCGTTTCCTCTTAATATACCACAGAGTACGCTAAATACATACAGAATTTTTAACATTTGGGACTATTTCGCGCTTCAAAGTTGTCATATTTATTTCTATAATCATATTATTTGTATTCATGTATTTTTTTTTAATCATTCTTCAAAATCATTTATTATACTTACAACATACTTAATTACAAAAATAAGAAATAAAACTAAATTAAAATTTGCATTAAATTAAAGTACTTATAGGGTAGGTGACTAGTTAGCCAAATGTCAGATCTTAAAAATACTTTTAATGAACTGTCAAAATGAATAATTGTGATGTAAAAAATTAAAAGTATAAACAAATTCAGTAAACAATATGAAATCATTCATGGCAAAAACAGTTGGTAAGTACTAAGAAAACTTCCAACATAATCGTGAATAGTGCACAAACCAAGTGCGAGATAGTGTCAATTCACATAATAAACAAGAACGTTATAGAAAAATATCAGGTGGTATGCAAGTTTTTTTTCACGATGTTTTCTATTACCGTAAAGCCAAGGATAATCAATTTATACGACTCACAGCACATTATAAAATTTGAATTTGAATTTGAATTGAAAAATTTGAGGTATGTGTGTGAATCGATTAATATAAAAATTGTATGATTGTACAATTCATTGATATATATTACTTATCTGTATGGTTGTGAAATATAGTCGTTGTCACATGCATACTGAAGTAGTATTGTTAAAATACGATAGTTAGCGCTCAGTTAATTTCATAAGTGACTGTAGTCTCATATTATATTATAGTATTTATAGTTCTAATTGCAGGCTTTATGAACTTTATAAAACCATACCGATATCGGCCAAGAAAAGTCTATTCATAGAACTTGTGTATGTATGTCATTCATAGATATTGTGTATGTATGTGTAGTAGTAGATAAAAAACATATACTTTATAAACCCATGAGGACAAAATCGCGAGCAAAAAATAGTTAATGATAATAAAACTTATTATATGATTTCTTCTGACTAGTAACACTTTAGTTACCTGTATGTATATTGTACAGTGCGAACAATAGACAATCAAATAAGTTCTGTCAATAATATTTTGTATAAGTTACGTTACAATCTTAAATTAAGTAGATATTACTTTTATTATAAAATTGTAGAATTAAAATTCTGCATCATATCCAGTTCTATCCTATAGATCAGGTTTTTTAAGCTTTTTAGAATAATAGCATAACAATTTAAATCAAAAGCATTCGATTAAGTATCTATCTATGCGTGCCCAATACATATGAAATGGACTTTTATTGTATAACATCCATATTGGTTTTATACCTAAATTAGAATGGCAATTTAATAGACAACAAGAAAAATTTCATGGAAGATTTTGCAGTAGAGTGTGTACAAGGGTCTCCTATAAATAGCCTTAAAATTATGTACTCGTAAGTATGGAAGTCAATAAACAGACCAGTGTATAAAAATATGCATTTTATTTTATCTATGTATATTACATTTGTACAACTAGTGACTATTATTTACAAACCTATTATTGACTATTTGGCACAATCACAACTGATTCTTCAACTCTCACCAGCAGCAGCTTTTCTTCTTGTAGTGGGTAACGTGTTTGATGATGTGGATAGGGTAGGGCTTCCACACGGGCACGGGAACCTCCACGTGCTTTTCAATCGGCACATGAATTTTCTTGATCACCTCCACGGGTCTCTCTACTGGTATGTGTACCTTCTTGATCACATCGAAGGGCACATGCCTCACAACTTCTACGGGAACCGGCCTCTCGACCTCGACGTGTTCAGTTTTGTAAACCGGGTATGGTACGTGCTTCACAACGTCAACATGGACAGGGTAAGGTTGTGGTACGGGAACCTTGACTTCTTGGGGAACGGGCACAGGAACAGGGTGTGGCACACTCACTTGTATGTGACGGGTAATTTCAACTGGAACTCTGCGAATAACGTTCTGTACAACCGATTGGAGCTCATATCTAGTTGCAGAAGGATCTGCACGGCCAACATTTACGGTAGTGCCAATTACTCTAGCACCCCCAGGAGCAACGCTAATGCTAGGAGCTCCACCGTTAAGGATGAGACCGCCGTCACCGGTTCCAGGCCCGGTAAGTCCAGGGCCAGTTAGAGCTCCACCAGCAAGTGCTGCCCCGCTACTGAGACCAGCGCCGGCAGCTAGAGCTGCACCAGTGTCAAAACTTGCACCAGTAGCAAGAGCTGCGTCTCCTGCAAATGATGCGTCACTTATGGTAGCACCGCTTCCGAATGATGCTCCTGTTTCCAGAGCTGCTCCGCTGCTGAATGATGCGCCGCTTCCAGCCACATGTCCGTGACCAAGCAGGGCAGTATCGAGTAGTGGGCCGGCAACGTGTGCATCTCCGGCAAAGCCTTCTTCGATATCGTGTGCGCTTGCTTCATGTATATTGGCAGCTATCGCTGGTGGACCATATGATGTGGATGGTGCTCCATAGGAAGCTGATGGTGAACTTAAAGCTGATGATACATAAGAATCGTGACCGTGATGCTCGCCCGTCAATATCCCTGCATTGGAGCAGTAAATTAATGCTGACAAGAATAGCACCTTAACCTGAAACAATATTAATTAGCATTAAATTAACTATCTGTTTGTAACGTTTGCTCATTGCCGTATTAAATAAAAAAGTCATATTGATGACTTACAACAAACGCCATGGCTATTAGCTAATCGCTTAGAAGCCAGCCCAAGTGAGCTTGTTGTTTTCTGTTCCGAGTTTGGGTGGTTTGTGATTTGATAACGTAACGGAACCACATATTTATACGAGCATAGACATCGCTCTTTCGATACTACGCATGAATAAATTATAGGCGGACGGATGCTTTTGATACGTCATAACAGGCTTCTAGTTTTTCTTTTGATGTAAATATGCTAAGTTGTCAACTGTGAGGACGTTAAGGCAAAATTTCTTAACATTATCGAAATATTTAATTACTAGCTACCAGCTGATGTAAGCTTGTTGGTTTCATCCAACTTTTAATAAATAAATTAATATAAATATCTTATATATAAAATTCTCGTGTCACAATGTTTGTCTTCGTACTCCTCCGAAACGGCTTTACCGAT
>DWAV01002606.1:0-10888 GCA_018231305.1 Noctuana lactifera | reverse complement strand
GAAAACTGTTAACTAATTCAACACATATGTAGTCGGAAAGATAACGTTAAGTTTTGTTCCGGACTGATTTTAAATCTCTCAGCTGTTATGGTTTTTGTATGTAGTTGATATGTAAGTGTATATGTCAAGTATTACCTACGAGTATGTGTCTCGTTTAGTTGATCGCAGTGGAACAATATACCTGTATATTTGCTTGTACTTGAAAGCACTGACAGAATGAAGAATCGACTCCCACACAATGCAAAATTTAAGACAGCGCTTTTGGAATATCAATGCATCTGTGGGATCCCTAGCGTATTTTCTTTTGCCTCTTTACGTTGATTAACAATGTAGGTACAATACATTATAGTTTGAATCAAAATTTGCTTAATTTGAAATTGGTCATAGGTCAGTTACATGAACTAGAAAAATTACTGGGAGAATTCCTTAAGCTCTATTGGATCTATTTATATATTTTCATACCTATATCTGTATAGATATGCTAACATTGTGACATAAGACAGATATTATAATGTATATCTCGTCAGTATAAGAAATATTGACGAGATATGACCTACTTAGGGGAACAATAGAGTTTTCACAATAACTTTCACGACGGTGTAACGTAACACAGAAACTCCCCATGAGATTCCCATAAAAACAGGGAAAGTATGTAATCGACATGCGGACGATGGCGAAGGCCGCTTCGGGCTGTGTCACGCCCATCCTTTGTAGAGGCAAGGAATAGATGGGCGACTAGACGTCCAGTGCTGTGCAAATGACGCTTAACATGTAGCAGGGAACTGAGGGGGAAACAAAGGAAGGCAGGGAAAACAAAGGAAGAATTGAATTACCCTTTCTAACACAGTGAGGAGTTGTTATGCTGAAAATCAACCGCTGCCGTTTTTAGGAGCTATTTTAGACAAAGACTGTGTGAGCATTTCGTTCGATGTTTTTGACGTAGGTAGTCAATAGTCATGTCAACTGTTTAAGGGTTTCCGTCGGACAAAATTTACTATCTAGCTTCTATTTGCTTGCGTTGCTAGTCCTGTAGGCTAAGATAGTTAACGCATAGTTGACGAGTGGTAATGGTCGGCCAAACCTACCGCCCTTAAGTTTGGTAATTAGTTTACAAGAAATATAAAACTCCTGAGAAAATCTGAACTGTTTTGCTCTTAATTTATAACCTTAATCTAGAAGAAGACTAAAAATTTAGAGATTAAGAGTTTCTAATAGTTTCAAAGCGAACATTTTAGGTATTTATGTAAGCCACGGTCAATTTGTCGTTCGTCTGTTGCTGCCCTTACGGCGGACTGAAAGAAAGTGAAACTTCGTTTACTTCGCATCAACTCGTCGATTTGTGAAGCGGATAGAGGGTGGGCGCCGGTGATTAAAATACTTTTATCTATCGTTACTTTAACGGAAACACTGTTTTATTTCTCTGTTTTTATGTTTCTTTAATTGTCTTTCTAGAAAAGTTTTAGGTGCTTTTGTGGAGCCATTTTGCGATCGTTTTTTTTAATTTGATTTATTGTTAATCAGTTATAAGTATACATCTACATGGTGCCATGCCCGCAGTTAGATACCTAATCCAAAAATTTGTACTTATAGATTCTTTTATTCATTTTGGCACTACATTCACTTGTTTATTTTTTTAACAATACTAATTTAATAACTTAATAAAGGTTTTTACAATAATACGATCGTACAATAAGCAATGTGATTTTTTGGGGTACGATTAATAAATTTCACATCAGAGTAATAAAAAATATATAACTTAATGTAAACTGTCCGTACATCTATAATACGAGATAACGTTTTAAGTTTTAAGTTATAGACTACTTACGACCGTTGTTTATTAAATTAGAATTAAATTAAATTACAATATACTTGGTACATAAATTATTCTTAAAGATTAAGTACTTGGAACCAAGTTCACTCGAGAAGGACATATCGGATTAAAAATATATTAGGTGTAGAGTTTTTGCTCCTCATTGCCGCTTCAGACCTTCACGGTCCGTAGCAGTCGCCCTTGCTAGTGATTCGCTTTACAAAATGACAAGTTTACGAGTAAACCGCCGTTCATTACTTGCGTAGATTATAAAATGTTAAAATAGCTATTTACCGTTGCATCAATAGGGATTAGGTTCACATCATACTATTTACTCTATGTGATATATTTAATTTCAGGCTACTTTCAGGGAAGTAAATACAAATTTAGCTTTCCATTATCTACTGTAAAGTCAGCCACAATATTAAAACGCCACAAGGTGGGTATCAAATTGCCTTACAATAATTTGAATAGACACAATAAATTGATATTTATTGCTTCGCATTGCTCCGGAGTTTGACCTACCTTTTGCCCCTGAAATTGTCATTTGTGATATATATGTTCAGAGACGCTAGTGTACTAATTGCGTACCTATACATAATATGCTTATACATTAGTCGATCTTGCAAGTGTAGCTTAAATTCTTCGTCGTCGCAAGGTATGCCGCTGTCGTATATGGAGCGATATGCAACATATTGGAACAGGTATGCAATCACTGTCGGAATTTCACGCATTATTTGCATCGTGTTGCCCAACTGTAGTGCTCGATGATGATTTATGTTGTTTCGCGCAGCCATTACCGCGAAATAGATCATCAATTCTTTCTAAATGTCTACATAGGTACGTGTCAGAGACAGACTTGGCTGAACACGAGGTATGTTATCGGGAAATCAGGTATATGCATTGGGTTAGTGTGGCCGCGGATTTATTGTTAAGTGCGTTTGCTAATTATGTTGCAGGACAGGTAAATATATTATGTCAAGTAAATGCTTATTGCATTCCTTCAGAAAAATATGATATGAAAGAAATAAATTTAAGTATGTAAGTCTTTTTCCTTTTTTTAATTTCATTATATTTTAAGAAGTGGATTTAAAAAACAATTAATTAAAATCAATTACTAGTAGGTACTTAGTACTCTTCAGTAGTTCTTTTTTTAAGTACCATTTTCAGATTATCATACGCTCCCGTTCGCACAGCAAAGTGTTAGATTTGAGAATACTCGACATAAAGATCTTTGCAAATGCAACACTATTCTCATAGATGTTGCGTAATGAGACATAACATAACACGGTGTTCCAACTTCCAAGCCAACAAAAGGTGCGCTACTTCCATTCGGCACATAATTTTATTACGATTTCCTTGCAATTACACAACTAAAGATTGCGGCTTGCACAACATTATACAGACGCGATATTAGCAGATGTATATGGATATCTCGATATAAATAGGCAACAATTTTGATTAATAGCTACCAGTCTATCATTTGTATAATAAACTGTCTTAAATACGATCGCTGTCGATTGTGTCGATGCTGTTGTGTGATTAGATTCGGTAGATAATAGTTATATAACCGCGCCTACTGTATTGTAAGGCTGATGACGATGCTGAAAAGAAACACTATGAACGTATGCAGTAGCCTTTTACAATGCTAAACAATGATGGAAATTGGAATACCTGCCATATTTTGCATGTGTATGATTGTTCACTGTTATGCCTAGAACCGTTTTTGTGGCCCATTACTGGGCGAACGAGTCTCTCCCTACGACCAGGAAAGACGAACAATATTCCATCTCGTTGCTCCAATGTGGATTGGTGGAGATACGGGTTACCCGTTTTGGATGTTGTCAAACCGCCTGAAGGGCCTCCGTCAAAGTTTAACGACTGTTATCAGTTAATAATAACCGGGACCGATGCATTAACGTGTCCTCCGAAGCACAAAAGCGTAGGTACATGGAAAGGAGTCACCAGCGGTCATCTATTCAAGTACATATCGCGCCCTAGATTGCTTAAATAAAGTTAGTAATTAAATTTATAAGTTTTAATTTAATTGCAATAGCTATGTTTTGCATGATACATAGAATGCATGTTACAAAAACGTTAAGCAACTAAAAATCAACTATGTGTTTTGTCGTATACGTTTGCCTTTTAAACATTTAAATATCGGAATGGGGCAAGAATAACAATGGACAAAAGAGTGTCATTCAATATACGGAACGAAATTTGATTTTTGTAGGAGGATCACATGCTATGTACCAACTTACTGGGGAATCCTATTGTCCCTGTTAATCCTTGTGTAACAGGGACAGCGAAAAACGACACCTTTCTAAAATATAACTGGCAAAATCTGGTGTTCTTTGAACAAAAGTTTGGATAAGACCTATTAAAAGAATAATGATAGGTATTATGTCACCTTATAAATTAAAAATGCCACGGTATATAATTTTCTCCAACTGTACAAAATATAATTCTGGTAAATGATGAAATAATCGGTCTAAATAATACTTAAGAAATAAATGTATCGTGTCATTCGATACGACACCCAAATCGATCTCATCAATTTGCTGAACATTTTGCGTCATACAGTTTACTATATACTTACATTTTACTTAATACATTGACTACTTTGTATCACCCATTGTCTAGATTGTAGTGTAAACAGGCAATGCACTTCGACCATCGATGTTCTTCACTGACTCGTTAGAAATGGTTCTCTGTAACATCTCGCAGACCGTGTAATTACCTGTAATAAAAAAGCATGTTGTCATCGTCCGCCGATGATCTTAAAATTACTACGTCAGTAGTTACTTTGCTTTGAAGATGTATTACTGCAAGCTATTGGTTAAATGGTAATTATTGTGGAGAAATACTAAGAGTAAGAGGTAGGCACACAACTTACAACTGTTTTATATCCTAATATCCGGCGCCTGTCTGTAGTTTGCACTCAAAAGGGACTCAGTTCTGTTCGTCATTAATAAACAATAGTGCACATCAAAGCGATGTTTCCTAGGACTGTTTAATTCCGTCGCGTCCTATGCTGGAGTGCCGGTAAAATATTATACTTTGTAATGCTTGCAGGCACTTCGCCTTGCTCTGATGGCAAAAAGCTTCAATGCTACTGAACTATAATCAGACTCGAGACAAATCGTGAGGTCTCGTTTTCGTATTATCTTGTTGCTTCCTGTAGTGCTGTAGATTAATCATTATCAAACGTAGTAACTAGTCTAAAGATTTGTTCAGTGATGACGCCAACGCTATGCTGGTTAGTTTTGAATACAAACACGCTGGATTGTTTGGAAATGTTATTGTAAAACTCTCACGGGGCGCCGATATGTTACGTCGCGGAACTATAGTATGCTTACAGTTTTGCATTACAAATAATGGCGTCGTGTGGTCGTGCAAGTCGTGGAGTATCGTCATTCGCATTTAACATAGTTCATTCCCACTTTTATTTATGCTAGTTCCACTCAGCCTCGAATCGTGGCTTCGCATGCGTGGATGTTGGAATTCAGGAAGTTATGCTCGAACGGTTCGTTCAGATTGTTGCACAAAATTATATATAAATCTGTGTAGGTGTGACGTGAGTAAGGAATTAGAAACATAAATTTTATTGCAAATATGTAGGTACATATGTTCATTTGGTATGTATTCTAAGATTTAGTTATCGGAAATTACAGATACCAAAACAGTAATCTGACTTTATGACGATGTTGTTGAATACAATCCTGTCCAGTGGATTAAAAGTATTAAAACCATTGTTTTTAGAACTTTGACAGCATGATTCATAAAACATTCAGTACCAACACCAATCGATGGAGAATGTACTTTGAAAGATAAAGATAAATATAGATTTTTCTTGTCACCGATTGAGTAGATACAGTAAAGTCCATTTATGCAACCAATGTCGAAGAAGAAAACTAACCGACTGGTTATATAACTAATGACGAAGAATGAATAGGGCAGTTATTTGTTGCATATTCACACTAATTCTGAAGCGCGAAAATTGCTGAGACGCACAACCATTTGTACCAGTCTCTGATGCCTTTTGCCCGTCAGTCGTTGCATCATCTGCCAATTCTGCCATCTACTTCGTGTTTCCATCAGTAATAGTTGTTGGTCATACTCATTCCACGCAATTGATTGAATTTCAATTGGTTTCAAGACCATTAGCGCATATTGACAATACTACTGCACTATTGCATTAGATGTTGCCGTGACTTTGTTAAGGGTACCAGCGGATATGCTAAACTGAACAATTCTCTGCTTCTCATGAGAAGCAACGCCTCCACGACACCCTCACTCACCTCACCACGGGATTTCTCTACTATTTGACCGCTTAACATCAGGAGACCTGAATACTTGACTTGACCTTTTGCTACTAGCAGAGCAAGCAACAAAGAAGTAGGCTTACGTATAGCAAAATAAGAGTAACAAACTACCCAATTATTCGACTAATTGAAATATTAAATTACCTATAGAAATAAAAAGCTTCTAATTGGCGAGTAACTTGAATGCTTTAACCATACATGCATCCAATTGACATTAAATTCACATTAGTGTGCACCGGAGGCCGGCATATGGCCATAGGCAATTACCGGTGCCTATTTAGGCGAACTACTCGCGTCGGATCTAAAAATATTTCGCAGCTTTCAACACAACACACCATCCACAATTCCATCGACGATTAAAAAATACTTTTCATACTAACCGGTTCGCCGACATTCGATGACATTTTACATTATGTTAACAAACTGGACGTGTTCACCAATACGGAATAAGAAAGTTTGCGACAAGATCAATTGACCATGTAAGTACTTATTGTGCGAAATATGTACCTACTTTTATTTGAGAATCTTGCCTAGAAGTGGCACCTACACATACTGTCAGATGAGTGGTGTCAAACTCAGACAATTTCTGATTCTAACATCAATGACGTTTCAAATGTTTATATTCGACGGTGTCCACTAAACCATTTGGTCATTTAGAGGAAATAAAATCAAATGCATATTATTATATTATACCTTATACCTAACCTATTTTACCAAGTGATTTAAAAGTACGTATTTGATATAAAAAATTGATACTTTGAAATCGATATGATCCAATAACATGTATGTGTCAAATATCGCTCTAAGGATCAAGCACAGTGCGTTCAACTTTGCCAAAACAAGTTTGTCGCTAAAACTTGCCGAAATTTAACACTGCTCACCTAATATCGTATTTCAAATAAAACACGTAGGTATTGGTATTTGTGACAGAAACCTATTCAGTGAACAACAGGAATCTAATTTGTGAATGTCCGACTTTGGTTTCATGAGGTTTCGCTTGCAGGTGCAATAAGATACCCACAATCCACTTCAAGCCCTAGAATAGTTTTCGAGATAAGGTTGAAACCCTGGGTGGGACGTTCACCCATTCGCCCACACAATTTATTGATTAACTAGCCTGACTCAGCGTTTAGAGATATTGACAAGAGGAACAGCGCGGTTGTTCAATGAGTTCGTTTCTTTATAATGTCAATTGGGTCACGCCTAACCCATGAAACGGATGTCGTATTAATTATACTTAAGACTTTTTAGAATATGGTATTAGCGTAGACCTTTGGGAGGTTGTGAACGAATAAGCACTGAGATAGATGGTCGCTTCAAATAAAATCTCGATGCCGATCGAAACGAACACGAAAGAACTTGACACAATTACTTCACGGCGGGATATGAGGTTACTTTCGTTGTAAGAAATTGTCGTACTTATTTATTGTAATTTAAGATGTTGTAAGTATAGATATACGGTCTGTTGAAAATATAAAAGAAAAAAATTTAGAAAGCAAAGTCTTGGATCTGCCAACCTAGTAATCAGCAAAAAGTAAAACAGAAAACATGAGCTATTATTTCTTTACTCTAAAAAAGTAAGATTATTTATAACAAAACATAATCGTATATTAATAGAAGTTTGTTGCAGCCTTTCAATAACCATGCCTTTCCCTGCTCATTATTCTTGAGCACATAAATGATCCTTCTACGTACTAAGTTTAGCCAGTCACACTCTTTACTATTACATTTCTCTTGTGTAAACTAATGAACGTTATGTTATGTTGTGTTCGAGAACTCTCGAATGTTTAGAATTACGTGCGTGTGCTTCGAGACTTTGCTCCGTCATCGTATTCTTGTAGCGGGTCTTATCTCAATTCATAAATAACCGAATTGTATCCAAATATCATTTGGGTTTCACTTTTATCTTTTATGCTCGTTACTGAGATGATTTTTGTTCTAAGTTCTACAGTCTATCATAAAATATATTCGTAGAATAGAAGACTAATTGAAATTTCAGTAAATCAGTTGTAGATTGTTTAGGGAGGCAAAATATACTAATAGGCTACGTAATTGGTAATAATTATTATTCGTTCGTTTTGCTTATAGGTACCATTTCTTTAAATTTGATAATAACATCAAATCGTACATTCATTTTAGCATTATTTCTTGAATAGCATAAATCTTTACTATAATTAACGAAAATGTAGCAAACTTAAATGTTATTAACGTTCAATGCAATCGGTGAATCGTTTGACACAAAGACATAGAAGTAGTGCATTTAATTTATTAATGAATTCAATGAATTAAGTCGCATTTGTTACCGTTTCGCTTCACAGCTCAGGCGGATGCCGGGAGAGAAATTTTCAAATTTTGCGTTTGTTTCAAAGCGCTTACTGCTTACAATAAATATCGCAGAAATAAGACTGAACATTGTGCTGGACAACGAAGCTGTAAATTATTATGGTAAACAAATTTCTACCACCAAGGATAACCAGAACGAGACAGACGTTGGTTAAATATTCATTGCTACATTATGATAATTCGCTGCTCCAAATACAACCCAAGCTTTATCTAATGCATCGAGAGAAATTCCAAATAAATTTTCACTCTCACTGCTTTACGTGGAAATACAAGTAGGTAATAATAATTGCCTTAACAATTTTCATCAAAATTTTTAGTGTTTCCAAAGCTTTTAAATTAACAGAACATTCGCTAATGATTGCTTTTTTGGTAGTAGGACTAAACGAAATTGATTCCAATTTTAATAATCTCACAGCATATTATGACGAATTATGATTGATTGAATTAAGCCCAGTTTGAACAGTTTGTACACTGCTCGCAATAATGCTCGCTAGTGATGGCAATAACAGAAATGTTAGCAATTAAGTCCTCTTTAATAAGTTAGGTATATTATGTAAGTGGAAGAACTTTAGTATTTACATAGTCTAAGTTCCATATTATATTGCAGAGAAACTGTCTCTGTAGCAATTATGTTACAATTTGCAATCGGATAAAATGCTTGTTCGTGTCGCGTCATTGTTAAGAATTGTTTACTCTTTAAATACCTATTGAAAATGTGTGGAATCAGCTGAAACAAACGAATACGTCAACCTGATGATTACGTTATCAGTCGGTAAAAATTAATAATGAATTGGTATACTTCACTTTCGAAGATAAAAATAGTATTGATGTCTTGATAATAATATACATAGCTTCATATCATTGGTTTCATATTATAGAAAGGTATGAAATTTCCTTTCGCACCCAAAATTTGTTCGTAGGGCAATAAACTTATGCATATGATAAAATGTATGTACTACATTGTACATAAGGGCACGTCTAGTCTTTGCAAATAGTGACGCGGGCCGGCCTTGGCGGTCGGGTGACGTTCGGTCTGCCTCGACTCACCTCGCCTGCCTCTCTTATCCCATTCGCACTCAATGAGTTTGCTGCTCAACTTGTCTCGAATTTCCACACACAGTGTTCGAAGAAACCGATTCAGCTGTGTGCTACTACAATAGAATTTACCACAATATTGCGCTTTATTTACCACTTACAAACGGTGCATATCCGTTGTAATCGTTCAATTGAGTTGTATGCTTACAGCGCGGATACGTCATACTAGTTCTTTCTCTTTTTTGTTAGTCCCGCACAGCTGCCTCCGTCAGTACATCGAGGGTGTTCAGAAAGGACGGTCGTTCGCGTTGTGATCGTTGTTCTGGATCCGTAGTCAAATATATCGAATACTTAGCGATACTTCAATTTCGAATTTGTAATACGGGTTTACGATAAATCTGTAAATTACTAGTGCAGTGCTGTTGTTGCATGTTTATTGCGGGCGATTTGTTCGCTTTCCCTCTTGAATTCGATTCGCTCATTTACGCGACGTCGGCTATTGTTTCCAAAACATTGAAAGTTTTACCACGATCCGAAGAAACGGTGCAACATTACCGACGAGGTAGAACAGGGAGCGGGAACAATATTAATTTCAAGTGAGTGGATGTGTTACGGCCCAGTGATTCGGCGGGCGCCAAGTGTCCCTTGTGTTGGATTGCCGGTATCATTGCCCTCATAAGCCAGTGACTGATGGGAGATTCGGTGGTCGGGGTGTTCCCGTCGGGCCGTCATGCGGGCCCTCGTGGTTGCGACTAGCGTCCGCGGACACCATCAAAACGGCGTCAACAGACACTACAACGGTACTTGTAATTTTTTAAATAAATTTATTAAGATTTTCAGATTGTGTTGGACCTTAAATCCTTTTCGTTGATTATCATTAAGCTTAGCTTAACGTGCTCATGATATAGGTACCTAACAAACTCTTAAAGTCTAAAAATCATCATCCAATATAGGTACACATTGTTTCTGATAACATATAGCTAATTACATATTTTAATATCATTAGCGAATTTGACTCCTCGTGTCGCTAATCTTTCTGTTATCGATAGGTACCTATTTATGTTTTGTCGAAATGAAATTCAGTAGAATTAAGGTAAGAGTTACCTATAACGATAGACGGAACAATGATTTACCCTCGTTTAGATGTGGATAGATAGTAACTTCCTGTCTAATCATACCTATCTGAGTCAAATATTAGTTTCTACCTGGTGTTTATCGATAAAGTTCCAACGGACGATGAATGTATTTCCGGGGTGTGTTGGCTAAATGTGCTGGAAACAATAAAATGGGTTGATGAGGAAAATACAATAACTGTTGAAATTGAGTTTCATGAACCAGTTTTATCCATCATAGATGTTTCTGTGCTGAATACATA
>DWAV01002605.1:0-10888 GCA_018231305.1 Noctuana lactifera | reverse complement strand
GATTGAGGATTCACTTTTAATATAGAGAAATAGATGCCATTCAAAAAGACTATGATTCGGTGGACGTAATACCTACGTACCTACTCGTAATAGTAAGATACAGACAGTTTTACGCTTTTTATACACACACTACTTTCTTATGATGTAATTTTTTTATTTTAATGCCTTATTGTTTAATTTAAAACCCAATAACTATTTACTAAACGAAATTAATTTAAAAACAAAATATTCAAAGGCAAAATATTAATATTATCTATATTGTAAAAACTTCTTCTATTTATAAAAATCTTGTACAATGTTATCTGAATATTTGTAATACGAAAGTTATATAAAGTTACTCAGTGATAAGGGGAAGATATCGCGTTGCGCCGCGACACCCATAATTAGCTGTAACCCAACGCGATCCAGTTGCCAACTTCGCCCACTCTACCCTAATTAAAAATTAGCGATACCGCTTTTATCATCCACCACCTTTATAAAGAAGATGTTGGTTTTAAAAAAAATTCATAAACTGTGGGTCGAGTACGTAGCATTTGGTTTAAACGTTTAGGTATAAAGCTACGCTTTTAACAAATCTTTTACTTCCTTTTTTTGTGCATTTGACTAATGTTACCTAGGAAGTAAGATACTTTAGATATCTATGTCAGATTCCATCTATGAACAGTTTATATTACAAACCAATATACTTTTCAAACTTTTCTAGATATTGTTATTCATTAAACTTTTTCATTAAAAACCAGAATCATGACCTAATCTTTCACATTTAACTAATTAATATTCCGCAAATTCGGTGGGTTTTGCGGGCACTACGTATGGTCGGCTCGCCGATAGCCGGGACCCTTGGCTCAGAGGTGAATGGCTACAATCAAGCCTTAACCCTCATTTAAATATCAAAACAACCTTTCACTCGGTTTCACTTTCAACCCAGCCTACAACATAACACAAACAAATTAATTCGAATAATGAACCCTAATAAATAGGGATCTGTTTACCCCATAAAGAATAAATGTTATAATAATTGGGCCAAGAGGCTACAATTTACAGTTTTGAATTTACAATTTTGGAAGGGTGAATTAATTTAGCTAACTGAAGAACAACCTAACAATAATAAACGCAAAAATGAACTTCGCTTAACGTGAAGTTGTTACGTTTAGTCTTCAGTGATAAGGAGAAGTAGCATGTTTGTAATTTTCAACTTTCTTTTCTTTGATTCTTTCTTTCTTATTTTTATTTTTATTTAAATTAGTTATGAACGGAGCATAAAATATTCTAAATACGCTGATTTAAACAAATACCGTTTAACGAGATAAAACCTCGCAAAGAGCTTCAAATATTGTATGAATTAATTGAATGAAAAATGAACGAAAGTATAGAAACATAAGAAATTAATGATGATACTCGTAATTATCCACTAGGGGATATAATAATGTTTAGCCGGCAGCTTTTGAACTGTGAGGTGTCGAGATAAAGCGCGTTTGGCTGCACGGAGCATGCTAAAATTGTTCACGGACTATGAAACTGCACAAAGCCTTTTCAATTAAAACTTTCAATGGCGCTTTGCTAATTATAGCGTGGCCCAGGAGGACATCTATTAGTATAAAATACAGCGTAAACCGCGCTGTCGACAGCGTGCCGAGGCGAGGCAGCGGCCACCCCTCGCTTAAGTGAATTCCGTTAATTAAACCATAAAAACTTCGATAAATTAAGATCCCAGCCAATTCCCCTTCTAATATAGTCCTGCGTACGGTTTCCAGACGTTCAGGGCTTACTTGGATATTCTAGTTTTTTTCAAGACGTTGTTATTTCCACTGAAACCGCCTTCAAACATGAAAACTTTGACAGTAAAAATTGTGCATTTAAAGAATGACACAAATAAACATTTTGCTTTAAAAAATTTACTATACACATTGTCAAAGTTATTTAGATACTTTTAAACGTATTCAGATTTGCACATGTCTTACATTTCTTGAAACCCCTCGTTTTGTCTAGTTTATTTAGCGTTTGTCTCGATATGGAAATCATTATTTTGGCACCCCAGTGCCAGTGCTTGAAAGATTTCAGATGCAAACGACATCGATACAGGCGACCGACGGGGTACACGCAAATAAATTGTTTCAACCTCTCCCCACATTTTGTTTGTGGCTTCATTTAAATTTACTTATTGTACCGCCCTATCTAATAAAGGCAATCACTTTGTTACTTCATAAAGATTCCACGATAATACCTTATTATAATAGAACCGTTTTGTTCGCGACATTTCATTATGGGACCGTAATTTAATATTATACCGATTTTATAATTCAGCTAAAGAACTTTGAGGAAATTTGAAAAGTTTCATACAAAAGGTTTAAAATTGTGCACGCTTTGACAGTAATGATGCACACAAGTAAAAGTTCTAATAACTTACTTATTATCATTTTTATCCCGTTACAACAAACAAATTATATAGGTAGTAAATTAATAATCTATGTTCTTCAAAGTTTATATTATTATAAATTTATAAAATCTAATAATACATTCCTAAAAACTTCAAAAGCAATAAATTATTAAGGCTACAAAATAAATATGCCATAATACGAGTATTATTATGCTTCTAATACGCTGTATTAAGAGTTAGACTAACTCATTTTTAAGCCGCTAAGTTTTAATTTCACCCACAGTGATTATGACATATTATTATAATAAATAGATTAGGTATGAAAAATTTTCAATGTATTTTGCATATTTTAAAAATTTTTATTCGCATAAAGAATAAAGTTTTCATCGTTTACATATATCTATTACCATACAACTGCATTTAACCTATTTGACCTATTTCCTACACAACTGTACTGTACCTACACTACACGAAAACGCCATACTTTAATTACGAACGGACAAAGCTATGAACCATAGATAAGCGATAAGGCGCGCCCTTCGGAACTCGTATGGAAATTTTCATTAGTGAAATTTGAGGTTAAATGCTTGTGTTCACCATAATTGGTTCGTGAGCGAAAAACGCGCGCGCGGCTTATTAATACTCATACTCGTATGTCACACTTTTTGTTTGTTTTACTCGGTTATTAGGTCTGTCTTTTAGTGTCTATTTTATAATTTTGAACAAAGGCGATATTAATATTGTTTAAGTACCTATGTTATTAACTGAAAAAACATAGATATGTAAAGTTTATAATTTTTTATTTTATTTTATTATTATAAAATATGAAACGTCATAAATAGATTAACATAAATAGTTAAAAGCTTAAGGCGCATTCCACCATAATAGCTCCATTGCTGATTACTTATTAATTAAATTATTTAATTAATTGTAACTACTAAAATTCATTGCTTGAGAATACACGACACTACGTGTATTCTCAAGCAATGAATTTTAACTTACCTCTACTTGTAGCAGGCAAGTTAAATGCAGATATAAATAAAATGTTTACTCAAACCCATAAACACCTAGTACATTCTACAAGTGGGTCTTACGACTTACAAGCTTACAACAGTCAAACTGGTGGAAACAAACCGCGTACAAGCCGTAATAAACTTTAAGTCCAAAAGAATAAGAATCAGTCTGCTGAACCGTACTTAAACAGAAGTTTCCAACTCTGAGGCAAATCTTCCACAAAACATCTGTCGCGAAGGCAACATTTTCTTCCAATAAAATCTTTTTCGAGAACATTTATCCGCTTTTGCACCAAGAACGAGCCAACAGGTGGCTCCTTTTATCAATTTGAATGTAATTGCCGTTCGAAGCGGTTTTTCAGAACTTAGACCCGATACCTTGTTCAGAGAGTATATCAAGCCATCGAAAGTTGCTCAAAAGTACTCCATTATAATGGTAACTTTTTGGAGGATTACGAAGAAATATTGCGTATTAAAAATATTCCGGTATTATACTTCTTGACATTGCCGCATGTTACGAATTACGTATAATATAAATTAAATGATTTCTATCCATTTAATTTTTTTTCTAAATCGTATATTTTACATACTCGTAGTCCTTTTTGTAGGTTTAACGAACTCACTACAACCAATATGGGCGTAACCATACGAAACAGTCGATCGAATACAGCACAGTTCATCTTTTAAAGATACGCCAAACATTTAGGAACTATGGGGAAAGTCAGCAAACTATCCAACGTTTAAAATTTCATATCAAATTTCCCTCAAACTGCACCGTTAAAACTTTGAAGAAGGCAAGTTTATTCGATACCGCAGCGTCAAGATTTAAGTTGTTTACGGGAAGTGCGCCTTTCCTTCTGGTTTTCTGTTGAGAGCTAACTCGATATTGCACGCTCACTTTATGCCTAACTTTAGTGTCATCGCACGCCCGATATCGTAAGGAACATTTATTACTGTCCTCGCCGCAACAAGTCCAACTTTTGACTTGTGATTTTTGCTTCGACTCAGTTTATTTCAGTTCTGACTTGAGTATTTATGATATTATTAGAATGCACGTATTGCACGTTCTTGGAGAAGATAATTCTTTGTTTAGTTGGTTACGTCTTAATCCTTACATTCTCTGTCTAGGTATGTAGAAGGTATTGTCTATTATTACATAATTATGTCCTATTACTACTGATAAGTTAACTAATGTTAAACGGTCATCGTCGCCTTAGCAGTCACAAAGGGTAAGAGAGTAAGCAAACAAGCTATCCGACATTAGGCATAAAAACTGATCGGTAATAGGACTCCCCTTATTGGCTATCTCGTTTGCCTCAATTCCAGAACAAAACCCTATTATTGCAAGGTGAACGGACCGTTTAAGCAAAGACAGGTGTTTAAAAATCCGTCTACCGTATTTGCACGGTCATTAAGTATAAGGCAACGGCTCTATTAAAGCGGAATTGATGAGTGTAAAGCAATCTGGCTTAAATGCCGGTCGGCGGAGACTCAATCTGGGAACACGGCATAAAAGGAGCATTAAAACGCGGCAGTCTGCGGTAGAGTGCCGTCTTTGAACGGCTGTCAGACATAAGCGACAGCGATTCAGAAAAATATTTTTTTTTAAACTAAAAACAACAATTAGTCTAACCTATGAACATAGTTAATACCATGTGTAGTTTCGACTCGTGTTATAGAAGTAGTTTTTGAATGCGCGGAGAAAACCATAATGTTAACAGTTGGTAGATCTTATACAGTTCCCCTGGGTAGGTACCACCGATATACTCACAGGTGTGAAGTCGAGAGTCAAACTATTCTGTTTCGGATTGGGACATGAGGATGCCAAATAAATATTTTTGGAACGACCATCTAACTCTTCAGGAGGCCACGCATCCAGTTACGACCTCCCATCTGGGACTTCTCTCTGTTTTGTGGTTGGACGTTGATACATACGCATGATTGGACCAACGTAGTACTAAGGAAAAAACAAGACTGCAGACAACAAGCGAACTTTCATGTCTTAGACCACACGCCAAGAGGTGTTATTATACCCCAATAATAATATGATCTTGCTGTTTGCATAATGCCTTCATAGGGACCAGTAGTTTGCTCTCAGATATTTGAAAAGTTGCGAAGTGGACTGACTGCGCTCACTCGAGTTCAGTGCGCTCTAATGCTCTTAACCAGCTACAATACCTTTAGTCGGGATATTTTGAAATACACACACCGGCACATTTAGAGGAACGGTAATAAAATGTTGTTATGTAATTTGTTTTTCCCTCTTTTAATAACTGGCTTTATTTCAACACTAGGTATCTGATTTTTTATTTGAGTTCAGAGAAAAAATTTTAGGTATGAAGAAACTTTAAGTATGAAGTCTAGTCTGAAGTTGGTCAGCATGGTAATGTATGACCATTGTAAATAAAAAAATTATGATTATACAGAAAATCCTTTTAAAAAGTTGTGGTATATTAACTTTTATTTATTTTGATCGCTTCAAACTACATTAAACAAATAAGTAAATAAGTGGTTGAAATGACAAAAATCGAAAACCGAAAAGCAACAGACGTACCAATAAACGCACCCCAAGCCCTATAAGCCTACACGCGATGTCTGCCCTTGGCAGACTAGATGCCAGACAAATATTTTTCCATTTCCACGCAGACCCTCCCAAATGGAGGATTAAGTGCATTGTATTCGAGCGCTTCTGATACCCCCTCGTTTGTTGGTTTGTATTTTTATATTTTGAACATTTTTGTTCTCTTAAAAGTATCAAAAATATCATTAATCGTTTAAAATAATTAATCATGGAAGATTACGTAAAATTTACATGAAATTATCGGGGAATAATCGTTCCACTTACAATTAGGTTTTCACTTAAAAAACCAATTTTCAAAAACCTTTTTAATTTTGATTCACCAAAACAAACAAAAATTTGCCATGAATAAAGTCTATAAGCACAAGGACTATAAACAACAAAAATAGTTACATTCTGTCAGAAAAAGTATACACCATGAAAATAATGAAGAAACTTTGTAACTGACAAAGCAGCTTAAAAACAGAAAAAAAAGATAAATCAGCCATAAGGCTTCGGAAACGGTTTGAGTAAATTCCTTGAGAATGCATTAGTTTCGTAGCGCCACAAAGCAGGCTCATATCGATCAGCAAACAGTCCGGAGCCAGGTGTCCCCCGCAAACATGGCCCTCTCCGGCCCACTCCCGCGCCGCCCCGGGCCCTACATCAAAATGACGGAAATCCCATATTGCCAACATCGGGGACGGAAGCACGATTTTATAAGTTAAGGGATTTGTGTCAATATTTTACTAGGATACCGGATACGGTAGCCGTTTTCCTGATACGGTACATTCTCTCCGCTACAATACGCTTTCAAATGTATACCGACTTGACGTTGCACAACTTTATTAATTTGAAGCGACGGTGTTCCCCAAATGTTAGCACATTTGTTAATCGTTCCAACTTTCCCGGCGAACTCCTAAGTAAGTATTTTTCTTAGGCCTTCTTGTTCAAAATTCGTGTGTATCGTGATTTATGGAATACATTTTAACGTTTCACGCTTCACGTAGCCACCAAGAAAAATACGAAAATCGGGAGTGAATAAAGTTTTGCTATGTTTGGATATCGTCTTGATACTCTTGAATTTGTAACAATTATACATTGTACTAAAGTTTAACGTTACATTCGTTTCGTTACGATTAATAATATCAATTTAAAGAAGGTAAATTAGTAAGTGGCAGAATTTATAAATACAGCTCCCTGGGAAGGCACTACCGCCCTCATAATCCACCGTGACACAACTTGAAGAAAGTCTTGTGTCAAGTTCTTGTGTTTCGGTTTAAATAAAGTAAAGTTTTTTCCTGACATATTATTATTTGTCTTTATAAATAGTTATAAAATTAACATATACTTTCAAGAGTTTTAAGTAAGCCACAAGCTTTCACCAGAAATTCTTGTATGATCCGATACAAGAATGGGGATCATTAAAACTCTAATTAGACTCGCGATATCCATTACGCGAATACGCTTAAGTCCCGAAGAAAGCTCAAGTTTATGTATTTACGTGCATACAAGTTGGTAGCGATGCTTAATTAAATATGTTTGGGGCGTTGTTAAGACAAAGAAAGGAGCATGGCCGGCGGCGGCGGAAACGCTTTGGAGCCCGCAGCCCTGACAAACTCACTCCATTATACTCGTATACAGGACGATGCTGAACTCTAACGCATTATTTTTAGTTTATAGTAACCATAGCGCATAGCTGTTAATACAGATTGCACAGCGATCTCACAGATTGAGTAAATTCAGGCACAGGATGTGTATTCTTTCACCGTTACAGCTAATGACATTTTATAACTTAGAATCCACATAACATAGGCAAGTCGTTGGTGCCACCGGGGTTGAACCCATTCCTCTGGGATAAGAGGCCTAATTCCTAACCACTGGACTACGAGTATCACCGCTGTAGACTCAGAATAAACATAAAGAATTGATACTTAAAGTCATCGTTCACCGTAGAGTTTCGTAGCAGTCTACGAATATGGCTACAAATAATGTCAAAGGATTTTGTGCGTAAACAAACGGATTACATTTCTTCTTACAAATAGATTTAACGATATTGTACTATTATTATTTTTACAGAATACTTATACAAAATAAACTATTTTTACGGTAGATAAATATTGAGACGACCCGTTACTGACTCTTGGACTTTGTTTTTAGTATCTGAGCAAAAATTATTAAATTACGACCGTAGGTATGACTGAAATATAATAGATAAATAACCATTTCTTATTGCTGTACTAATATCTAATAACATATTTTAGAATACTTCATAATACAAATAAAAATAGATGACAATTTTAAAATTCAAATTCCCAACACAATTACACCTACAAATCAAACAACCTGCAATGAGCATTCAGCTTTAATCGCCCCGTAGACTTCGCCTCGAGACGTAAAACAAAGTTAACTCCACCACCGAGGGCTTACTTCTTAAATTATTCCCTAAAAGATTTTCTAATTTGCTCTCTCGTCCCGTCTACGAAGAAACCGCAGGAACACATGCGGCCGCGCCTCTTTACGTAAGGACCTATTATGGGCCTACCGTCATCCCCGGAGAGTGTCTTATGAATCGTCTTCGAGAATTTCGCCTTTCTCCGCCACCGTCAAAATCTACCGCAAGCCAAAGTAAGCTTTAATACTTATTAAAACATGATTCAAAACCCATAAACGACATGAACACATGTTTAGGAGTGTTGTATTCGTACCTCGTACGTCCTTTGGGTAATGTTACGTAATAGGCAAGAGAGAAGCTGTGATTTTGTCAAAGGTAACAAAATTGGTTACGTTAGTGGGTAATTTCGGCTACCGGGAGAAATGTGAATTATGCGCTCGCGAATTAAGCTGGGTTTTATGTGTCGATGGTGAGACGAAATAATTAGGAATATTTGCAAACACATATACGTGTAATGTTTGTAACAGACGTACCGACCGACTAGAGATATTATCGTTGCTGTTAACATTATAATTATTATACCTCATTTCAATAAATATTATAAAATTGTTGGCAACACAAAGTGTACAGTCTTTTTAATAAAAAAATATTAAAATTAGTTAATAAAATAAGTGTTAGTACCTATGTATATCTAAATACTCGTAGGTACTATTAAACAAAAACCAACGTAGTATATTTTTGAAAAAAGGTTCTTTAAAATTTTTTTTAAAGAACCGAGAACATAAATCTAAATTAATTGTTCAAACTTCTGTCAACTGAGCAATGAACCCAGGACCTATCGAATGGCGGACCAGCATATTAAACACTACAACATACGGATCGTCAATAAACCACTCAAATTACTTTATATACAATCATATAAAACCATTCCCTTAGGCTCACAATTATGCGAAGACGAAGTAGAATAACAAAGAAGAATACTTTATTATACTAAGAAAAAACGTGAAAATTAACCACGAAGTTAAAAATTTAAAATTTAATTACGTTGCGTCGGCGTTTCATTCCTATAACGACGCAAGAGCACCCCCTCTCACTTTGGTTCCGTGACCTAATTTAAGGAACCTTATTTTGCTCACTTAATTTGCCTTATTCGTGTTTACTCTGTGAATGAAGCGTCGCCGCCGAGAATTTTTATTTTACTTCGCAAAAACTTAATTGTAAGGGGCGAGGGACAATCCCGGCATTGCAACGGTGATACATCCGACCGTACTACCTCTATAAACATTTATTGTCGCTCTACATCTCACTAACTTCACTTTTACAGAGTTTTCCGTCCGAAAAATTTACGCGAGGAACATAGCTTTGAGCCTTTATTGCGGTGGAAGAATGCGCGGGCACAGTCCCGTAATTGAATGTAATTTCGTTAGCGTCTTTCGTTTACCGCTGTAAAATAAAATTTAACGTCTTATTTATTGTCACGAGCGACAATATTTGAAGGTTTTGGGCCCTCACGTCGCACGTACGTATAAGTGCCGTAATAAAAATCATTATTATTAGAATACATGGTTATATTACTTTTGAAATTAATGTATTTTTGAAGTATTTTTTAACATCATACCCTGATACCAATCTACTGTGTATAAATATTTAACGTACATTTTATCACCTATAAAAACTGAACGAGCCCAGTTTTCTGTCGAGTAGCTAGCCGTTAAAAAGTTTAATTAATTTGATCGACAGCACTATAGAAGTGTACAGCTCAATTCAATTAGTGGATTCAAAATGTAAATGGTGGTCGTATTAATTTCAATCAGGGTAAAGCAATGTCGACTCTGTTTAATTTAATTTACATGAATGTTTACACTTTAAAGTTATTATAAATTATGTTATAAATAGGTGTCTAAATGCTATACTGTGCTACTTGTGTCTCCTTGAATCAACGTCTAACTAGAGTCTAGAACAGGGACTAGAATTCTATCCATATGCGATAAAAACCGGATTTACTATATAGTGATAACTGATTGTGAAATATTGAAATGGATAAATATTTATTTTAAAATTTACAATACATACTAAAACAATGAAATAAACAAAAATAACGTTTTGCAATATCTGTTCTATTGAATTTAACCATCTAATAGTGGAATGGACGCAAGGCCGCAGGTACAGTCGAAAGTACAAATAAAAAAAGGAAATAACTTTCTGTGCAAAGTTTAGTTTCTTTACTTTTGACGGCGCTAACCTACATCAAACGACATTACTTATCAGTACAACTGTAGTTCATTTCATTGAACTCTGACAGACAATGAAACCGACAGAGAATCATATTTATCACGGTTCCTTAAACGAGAAGTATGATAATATTTCCAATTTCTGAAATCAGTCACATAGAAATATCTAAAATATCAATTAAGATACTGTTAATGAAACAATATAAACCTTTACTTCAGATTTTTCTGAACAGAATTGCCTCCAACCCTTTTTTATGTTCCACTGCTGGGCACGGGTCTCTCCCCACAACCGGGGAAGGCCTGGAGCATACTCCA
>DWAV01002604.1:0-10888 GCA_018231305.1 Noctuana lactifera | reverse complement strand
TTATCACAATTTAATTAAACAAATATTTTTAAACATACAACTAACAAAGCTCTATAATTTGTATTCTGATTCATTATAGGTACTACGTATATTATTACTAACTATTTATTAGAATTAAATTGAGTCAGTAGAGAATAAAGTAAAGCTTAATGCTAAGACCTATTCGTCCAATCATTAGCTTTTCAAACCCGTATTTTATAAAATATTCTACGTTCAAACGGTGTAGGTATATGCTACAGTTATTAAATTAATTAAGTAAATAATAGAGTCGGACCATAAATACCGCGGCTAATACAAAGACTTATTTGAGACCAGTAAATACACAACTGTCCAATAAACACACTGTTAACATCGCATTGACCAAATGTAGAGTCGAATTACAAATACTACTTACCATGGTACACATTAATAGCAATCTTAGTGTGCATTAGTGTGTACTAATAGCACTGAGTCTTGACGGAGGCTTGCCAATATGAAACATAAAAATAAAAATAATAATGCTACCAACCATATACCAGAATAGAGAGGATGAAGAAAAAAAACCGTGTAGCCTTCAAGTGAAGACGACAACGCTTGGCTTTGCCAAGCTAGGGGGGAATTGTCAGTTAGTCATAGAAAGGATGCCGAATGAGGGGGAGCGGTAAAGTTCGAGGACATCAGAGACAGTCTATAATTTTTGTGTTAAGAAAAGTTATTATACGGCCTCTTCTCTGTATTTTCTCTGTGTATCAAACATGCTAGGGATCTACGTACTGCACAAAGACCTATTCGTGTCTTGACGAGGGTTTGCTACTAGATATACATAAATCAAATTCCGTGTACTCTAGTCTTAATTAGAGACATTAGCGTAACAGCGTTATGGTTGAGCCTTTGGTCGAAGGGCGAGCGCGGTGTAGGTAGATGTCGCAGCGACAGTAATTATCGCGGCGGTGTCGACGACTCGCCGAGCGTTCACCCCGAGGGTCGCGGCTGGCGCACAATACGCAACTGTCGGGATCGCGACCAACCTATCACAGGCACAGATCCGTATGCACTCTCCTGCTCTCGGGAAACAACCAAATAAATCATATAACAAGCCCTGGAGCTACTGTAATACCAGCTACTTGAATAGCAACGATCAATACGCTACTTGATGGGATAATTTCTATTGTTTATCGTAATTGTATACATGAATAATTGAATACTTCTACTGTGATGCTGAAAACAATTAGTTTTTCGTGTATTGTGAATAGAGCAATTAATCTTTTCATATAATTTTACTAGACATTTATACGAGCAGTAGATAATATTATCTACAATATCTTTTTCCTTTTTGATCTATGCATTATATTATTTGAGCCATCATAGTGCTCATAAAGTAGTATAAATTATAGGCGAATTGTTAATTTATATTTTTTTATGTCAAAAAACGAAGAAGTTATTTAGGAAGTTATAAGGTGTGCTTAATATAATTTAGCTTCCCTGTTTAAATTCTTTCTTCGAACTGAGTTGCATATATTTTTTTTTATATACTTACTATGTAGTTACTCTCTAATCCTGATAGTTATACAAATCTTTTATCTGATTTTGTGAGTAGGGGATTCAAATAAATAAACAGGTACAATACATAACATTTATACTACTCAGAACACACGCGAATTAAAAGCTATTTTCGAAGTGGGATAAACCTGCGACATTCAATGTCACTCAGTCATCGATTCATCATTAAATTATAAGTGTATCTTATATTCTTCGTTGCGTTTTCTGTAATCATAATATGTAATAATTATTTAGGTAGAGTGTCGCAATGAGTGGGGCGAAGACTGGCCAATCGAGCAAGACGGCTCACGGCCGTCCGCCACCCACTCGCAGCTTAAGCCCATATACAGTATACAGGCTGCCGATGCACAATAATATCCATATTTTTATACAACATATTCAGTTGAGCAATATATATGCTAATTCAGAAACAATCGTCCATTAAAACATCCTCTTTATTAAGCAATCACCGCAATGATCGCAGGTGCTCGAAGAAGCACGTAATTTTAACAAATCTTCGTACAAATGACAAATAATTGTCTAGTGAGGACGCTTGAGAGGCAAACCTAAATTTGTTAAATTCAAACTTACGTAGCTTTGAATGGAGGGCCCTTTAGTTTACAATAAAGTTGCTTACTAGTTAACATATTATTATATAATAATTAAATTGTATAAATCTTTAATTATACGAAGTCCCGCAATAAATAAATGCAGCTCAGAGGCATCGGCGTTGGGGTTGAAGCCAATCAGTGATCTCATCAGAGCAGAAAAACTGCTTATGAAACCTGTTATTTATCCCTTCTGTTCACAGCTGGGGCAACTCTCAGAGCGTGATTTGCCTAGATTACTATTATATTCCTTTCTTCTTCGACGCAATTACTTCAACAGTGTTCCACCACCCGAGTAAAGAGCTAATCTAATATAATTATACTCACACAAAAACACTGCCTCCTTCTTTCCATCATCTATGTTATTAAGGTGCCTATATGCAACGATATAGCTTTTTTTCTTTTCTTTCTGGTCGTCCGGACGTTGCCTCCTGCTACAGACTGGTACCTACACGCCTTATTGCTTCTTTGCAGTCAGCTTAAACGAATCTGCAAAACCTTATTCTTTTTAGGATAGTTCTAGCCATTTAAATTACGATACTCACGAGAAAGAGAGTAAGTACGTAAGTAGGTACCAGTACCCGTAAACCTACTGTTTACTAGACATCTATTAAAAAATTTATCCAAGAAACCGGAACCAATAAAACTATTTCTACTAAAATAACTATTTCAATTATTTGAATTAACGTAGAGAACGTGTAGAAATAACCTAGTTCTTTAAATATTGACATATTTAAATATTGAAATATTGACATATATATGTGTGTATTTTCAGAAGAAGCAGAAAAAAGTTGCATTTTCAAATAATACCATTTAAATATTGTACAATGAATCATGTGTCGGACATGATAGAAGGGTCCTCCAGTTCATTAGACCGCGGATTGTGTTCAAACAACAATGCGTCATTATCATTACCTTTCCCGGCCCAGGCGAATTCCCGCGATCTCCACACAAACTTTACACGTGTAATTACCACAGGCTCGTGTTAGTGAAAGCTTTCTGGTACCTAGACACGAAATCGACACTGCTATACTCCATTCTTCCATTGACAATAGAACATCAGCTCCCATAAAGTATGAAAGACCTGACATAATAAAGAAAATGACAAAATACATAGTAAGTTTCATAAAAATCGTAATATGGCTTCGTTAGTTCCATTTGATAGTAATTTAAAAAGCTTTTACAAATGAAAATTTATGAAAACATCTTAATGCCTACCACCACTACTAAGTAATAATAAATTGTCAGAGATTTGCAAAAAGTAAAGTAACATGTTCAAAATGTGTAACAAAGATCCAATAACAACGAACATTAAAGGCGAATCAATGATGAGACCATAACGGAACTTCCAAAAGTACATTTTATCACAACAACTCGCTCGTAACAATTTCTCAATCCACAAACATTTTTTAATGTTGAGCGCAACTTTCCAAAAAGTATTTGTAAATATACATTTGCTTTTGGCTTTTATCGACGGATCACCGTCAGACTCTACCGATATCAAATCTCTTTGTTTAACAGGTCGTCGCCCTCACAATCTACAAGTGTCCTGCTTTACCTAAATGATGGTATGAAATGTTTTTAATCGTAAAAACTTTGGAAGATTAACAGTAAATTACATTACTGTAGACTAATCGTGTCAATTTAAATTTTGCATTATTTTACATCATCATCATCAACCGATCATAGTCCCACTGCTGGGCACGAGTCTCCATTCAAATATAAGTTAGATACAGCATGCTGGGTTGGTGGACTTCAGATACCTTTTGACTACTTTAAGGTACCCGTATGGAGTTTTGTCATGATGTTTTTTTAACCGTTACAGCTAGCGACATTTAATTGCTTAAAATGCATGTGACTTAGAAAAGAATTTGATGTGCACCGCTGGTATTTGAACTCCTTACAACGAGGCCTAATTTTTAACCACTGGGCCTTAATTCTATATCGCTTCCTCTTTATTTACGCAAATTGATAATGTATTCATTTACACACACAACGCAAAACGTGTCTAACATTGTTTCTACTCCGCTTACCTTATGTTAGATACCTGCAACATTTATGTACAAGACAATTAATCCTAGCCGTGAATGCCTTGTGTCTGCGTCTGCCTGTAAAGTGCTTAATTATTATAATGGTTACAAGGCGCCGCTACCAACTTCAGGCGCGCTACCATTTCTATTAAAAGTGATGCTAAAATTATATAAAAAGGATATTTATACGCTTTTAGGAGTAGACAGGGCGGGCGCGGTGGTAGCATTCTCATTGCGTTGGACTGTTAAATACGGCCCCTTAAACGAGTTAATTAATCATAGTCAAACACTACGAACTAACTCCAACAATATCGGCGACCCAATAATTAACACGATGAAGCAGACAAATATTTGGGACAGTGCGTGTATAGTACCAAATAAATTAGGTAACGTCTTAAGGATGGGTCGAGCGTCATAGTCATAACAATCATTGAATAATACATTCATGATAAGACGTACCGTTTCTTACTTATCAATTTACTTTGATCAGTGTCGGTGGCATTAGAAATTATGCGATATAGGAAAATACGTAATCGTGATTAAATATTTAAGGAAAATAAAAAAAAATCTATAGTTATTTTCACAATTATGACACGATTTTTATATAAATTTTAAGGGGTGTTCAAGCACTTCAAATATGAAGCAACTTTCGTTGAAGGAAACTTCGAAAATTCGACGTTTTCGATGAGAGTAAAAGTGCGTATATTAGTAGGTATATCTACGAATCGCTTTCTTTCTTTTGACATTAGTTTGATCAGTTAAGAAGAAATAACTTTAAAACTGCGTAAGACGGGATGTCAACAGATTTGTAACCAAAATAAATGAGTGGCGGGTAGTATGAAAGGCGGCGAGGGAAGGGCGGGAGTGGCACCAGAACGCAAATAGCACCGTGACCCGGCCATTGACTCGGTTTATCCTAATCCGGCCCACTACTCCAATTCGCTCTTCAAGACGCCGAGTCGATCCTAGCCATGCTGAATCGCCGGCGGCTGTTAAACACATTTAACTTTCTCATGACCCAAAACTATACTTTTAAAAGCATACCAATGTATTGAATGTTTAGCTCGTACGTTAAAAACATGAAGAATGTAACATTTTAGATATTCTCATATTTTTGTAAACAAAAAATAAGCACTGCAACGATTAGCTTTTCAAGTGATGACGTGTTTTTCCGTTTTCTTGGAAAAATATCTAACTAATTTTTAAGATTACGTGCTGGAAAATAAACGGGTTTACATATTTTGTTCATCGCAGCAATGGTAGACTTTAAAATATGCCCCCCTCAGCCGCTACGGAATCAAATTAAATACCCGAACCTCAATTATAATAAAAGCTTTACGCTCAAAAACGATATTTATCAAGCGATCCTTTGCATGCGTTTCTGTATAAAATCTATCAATAATATCTTAAATACAAATCTTAATTATAGTTTTAATCTCTACGTATTTGATTTCCGAAATTCATGTGTATATGATCGGTGTCACTACCATGAAGTCCAGGTACTTTTTGTAGGTCCCTCCCCCCCTTTCCGGTATAACAAAGAATTATATTGTATACCTATAACTCACGTCAAGCAATTCGCGAAAGCAAACCTTATAAATATATTGAATAACAAATTTTTATTTATATCAGTACTAGAAACTGCGATTGCAGATTATACCAAACATATCATAAAGCTTACAAACTAAAGCTAATCACAGCGAGGACGGCTATTAAATTATTCTGCTGATATTACAACGAGAGGAAGGAACTCCCGTAACAAGTCATACCCATGCGTGCAATCCTTTTCAATACGGGCTGCGAGCCATAATTCCCGATTATGCAAATGTCCTCGGGCTACCCGTACACCGCAAATGAATCAAGTGGAGTCATTAACACCAAGTTATGCATTAATTTCTCTGTAATTTTACCACTTCGAATTCTATTCATTTACGTACATTCCTACGTGTTAGATATTGTAGTGGTAATAGAGATGGTAGAGGTTGATTGGTAGATATACAGATTAGTAGCCAACCCGCCCGATGAGCCTCCGACCAGGTTTAACGACTGTCAACTGTCGATAAAAGCCGAGACTGATGGCGTTACTTGCGTGCCCTCCAAATCACGAAAGCCCGTATGAAATTGGCCTTTAACGTCTAGCAGTCACCCATCTGAGCAGTCTGAGCACCCATCCGACCGCCTCCGAGGTTGCTAAATAATTATGTGAGATCGCTTGCTATCAACGGTTTTATATTTTAGGGATAATTAAGAAAATATGTACATGTCTTAGTTAAATCAGTTTAACTAACATAACAGTTAACGGAAACAGAGAAAGAAGTAGGTTGTAACTAAGACAGACTATGTAATGTTCACTTAAAGAAGCTTAACGTTTTACTCGTAAATTATACCGATAAAATACTTATACGCGGCCATGCCACCGAAAAGCCATGGCAATGCGTGCTTGTCATGTGGTAAGGGCGTGCTTTGTATAAAATAAGATCTATCTGTTGCTCTATTTATAGATTAACATAGATAAGCCCAAGCTACGAATATCATTATCTGCTATAGTATAGGTAAGCTGAAACAGTATTTTCGGCTCGAACAGATCTTGATTAAAAATGTAGAGCTCCTAAATAGAAACCATATGTGCAGTTGCTTTTAGTAACATCCGTTAATGCTAGTCCATACGAGTGCATATTTTGGCAACATCCACCATGTCTAAACATTATTTAGAGTAATGGATGGAATTCTTCACGTCTCTTTAAATAACTGAAGTTATCATTGGCTCAGTAACAACTAGAGGAATTACTCATTTATTTAGACTTTACTTAATTCAATATATTTACTGTTTACTACTATTCTGTATTTGTTGTGTTTACAGTAAGTATTAGACGCCAAATATGACTAGCAATTGAATTCCATGTTAACTTTGTACAATTATAATAGGGGATACTGTTATCGGGTGCCGTATTCACTTTGTGGTGTTTCGACGCACACTTTCAACTCTGAATTCACACGCTTTGTTGTAATAACAATGACTCTCTACGGTCTTTTTGTTTTCATTTAGACGACCTTTACTGATAATAAACAATATTGCCGCTTTAATGAAAAACCAGGTAGCGTGAGATTTTTATATACCTACATAATTTTATTTCGCAACAGTATAATTAATTGCATATTTTTTATTTAACTTATTATTTACGTAACCCATTAATAAGCTCGAGGTTCCCGATAAGTGATTTAGCTTGTCAGTGTAGGAACTATATTTTGGAATTTCTTCTTAATTCACAATTAAGCTATTCGCTAACAAACAGAAGGATTACGAGAAGCTTCCCACGTCCGTCGAATTGGTTTACGTCAATGCGGCCATTACGCCCAAAATATCCAACACGCGAGCTCTAGCCGCTTAAAAAGCGTGTCAATCAATTTACATTAGGTTTGCGTCGAGACTCGAGGGCGCGATGAACATCCAATATGAAAAAGTTCTTGATTCGATTTTACACCCTAAATTTACGAAAAAACTCGTCCTCATAATTTATGAGATGTATCATCCCACGCTGATCTGAGATTGGATGAGAAAATATAAGCTACATTTATTTTGTATCTTTTCGTAATACTCGTATATTTTATTTACGGCATATTAAGTATGCAAATTGTCGCAAATTTTCCCTATGTCCCAGTAAGTCCTTTGCGATTTTAAGTATTGTTTTTCTGTAAATTATTTTACTGCAAAAGGTTACAAAAACCTTTTCGACAGGATTTTATTGCACAACTGTTGCAACAATATTATATAACAAGTAGTGTGAACTGTTTGCGTGACATTTATGGTCGGGGAGCGAATCACGCGCAGCCTCCGATTGCGCCCTAAAGTGACTTTTGGCCTTCCTCCACACAAAGTGGAACACCAGGCCTGCTCAATCACAAGATTTCAGTACAAATTACAAATGCAAACTACTAAATCATGAAATGACTGTAACTATTTATTTACTGTTTAACATCTTCTTTTTACATACTTAATTTTTAAAGATTCTAAGGTCTCACTGGTTCCTGTCAACGTTTTTGACAGTTACCTGACAGATAAAGGTTGCTAATATATTTTTTCTGTTCCACAAATTCTATTAAGTGTCTATTGATCTGCCACATAAAAATAACAGCCACTTGATTCTACTGATAATTCATCAGCGTCTTTATCCACCAATTTTTTAATCAGAGTCTTTCTAGTTGTGAGTTTTTAGTATATTACATACAATAAAAGTGTGTGGATTCTACTGGATATTATTTTACTGACCTCCTGTACCCTCACACTATAGGACTTCGTCCTTCATCATACATGGGCCATAGACAATACACTCGACAAGACAGCTTATCATCGCACTAAGCATGTTATGAAAACCAAGACCGGTTTTGAAAATATATCAATTGAAAGCAGTCGCCTGCGTATGTATAATATTATTGTGTTACTGCGGTCGCCCCGCTTGCGACACCACCTCACACTCGGCTTATCCGACAGGTTATCTGCGTAGATTAACAAAAGTTACCATTACCTACTGACACAGATAAAGCTTTTTTCTGTAATTATTTTAAAGGTCATTTTATATATGAAGACAGCTATAAATATCATAGTGAATTTGAAAATCTTCGTACTCGTACGTTGAATGAATTCAGCTAAGTTTTAGAGTTATTATGATCAATGTATAATGCCCAAGTTCTTGTTGCTAGAGTCGAATAACTTAATAATCTACTGCTAAACCTTCTTATAATTATTGATATTAGTTATTGTAGTTGATATTAGGTATTAGTCTTTATTATTTTCTAAAGTACTTCTAAGAAGTACCTACGTGCTTACAGTCTTCAGTACTTTTTATGACAATTACTTTAATTTGTAGGATATAATAATATGAGTAGTTGTCATAACGTAATCAGTACCTACCTTTGTCATCGTGGTAAAATTCGAAGATTAAGGTCATGGCACAACTGAATTACCAAGAGTCAAGTATAATGACAACTATCTCGATTTTGAAAATTGACGAACATTAAAGAACTTCATATCATATACTTGTATGTTATGGGGTTATGAAATTAAAACTGAAATTATTATTTGAGGGAATACAGGATTTGCTAAGTACCTACCCAAGCTTGAAGGATTCTAGTACCGCGTTCTCCCATTCAAATAAAAGAAATCAACAAATAATAGAAAATAATAAAACGTAAGCGGAAAACAAAGTGACCCTCAGAAAGTAAACAAGTACTAATTAATCAGAAAAATGATTAATACGAGTATGATTACGTCATTAGCGGTTTTCCTTTTAGGTTAGGTAACACCTGCCTGCATGCCGCGAAAAATACTTATAAAATAACCGTTAGACATGACGTGTCGTGTCCTCGTTCCGGCTACAAGTACGCGAAGGAAGGCTTCCCAAACCGTTGTAATACCGTTTTAAGTAAACCCTTTTAATTACTTTCGAATTGTCTTCAACAAAGGTACATAAGGAAATAAATTTTGCAAATCTTCGAGGATTGATTGAACTTCAATCTGCTTGATCAATTATTTATTTATAATTACGTGTAATTAATTACTTTCAGGAGACAAATAAAAGATAATCTACATACATACATATACACACATATTGATACATAGTAACATATTAATAATATATGCTACTACTAAACACATTCCATGAATCGCCATCGACTTGGAATGTGGAAGTGACAGAGTATTGTGAAAACGGTGATGTAGTTCTTAACCTCTTAGCAAATATAGAACTGCGATATCTGAATCAGCCACTTTATAAAAGACGCATCATATATTATGATTCACTCGTATGTATTGAACGAATTCGTAATACAGACACAAAACCAGACGATTAGTATGACATACTAGACATAGTCTGGGTTGGCTAATCTGTTTAGTCTCTGATTAATGTTACTAAAATTTTAAACATAACGCTTCATATTCATAGCCCCTGGGATGATACATCATGGCAAGGGCGAAGTTAGGGTGGAGGTCAGTGCAGTCCCTGCAAGTCCCTGTCGGCGGTTCGGGGGTTATAACCGACGGTATAAAATACGCAGGGTTTCCCTTTTACTCTTAAAATAACGGCAACTGGTTGAAGTTCGACATTGCAACACCAAATCCCATTCCCCCTCCCCATGAGAGAAAAGGCGGTTGAATGACAGCCTTCCTTAGGGTGACGATGTGTGCTTATGGACACAATAAGACAGTTACTGACAATCAAATCAAGGTCTCTCCAGGTATGACCTGTATGTACTTACACCACATGGTGCATTATTATTTAATAAACATAAATTTAGATTGCATACTTGTGCTATTTCAACAATTAAATGAATAAGTGCAATGTTTTACCTCCAAGTATATACCTTCTTAACTAATTAGATATAATTATATGCACTGGTGTTGCAACTCCGTAACCTTAAATCAGCGATAGGTATTATTATGTCACGACAGATGTATATCTCATCTGTCTGTCTGTTCATAGTGACCGGACATACAGCAGATGTCGATGGATAACTGAGCCAACTAAATTACTAGTTCGGTGTCGTAATTTATCGGCCAATATGTATGTATAAATAAAATGTAAACTAACGTTTTCCTTTGGAATACACGAGTTTGAGTCTATAAAAGACAGTGTCATTGTAAATGTAGATATGTGCCTTCAAACCCTTTTTTATGTCCCACTGCTGGGCACGGGTCTCTCCCCACAACCGGGGAAGGCCTGGAGCATACTCCACCAC
>DWAV01002603.1:0-10891 GCA_018231305.1 Noctuana lactifera | reverse complement strand
CATAAAGATTTCAGAGAATCTTAGTGTGGGGCTGTGAGTGTGAAGCATTATTTATTTATTAAATAGTGTACCATCGTAGATACATGTTGTATCGTGTATCGGCTCTTTGGAAGGAGTTATACCCCATATTGTTGTTGGCATAGGATATTTTTTCATTTTATTATTTTATCCCTATAAAACGTAAAATAAAAATATATCCAAAAGCCTGGGTAAACTCAATCTATCCTAGAAACGCCCCCTACGCCCGTAAGAGATAGGTGCTTATCTGTTTCCGTTATACTTTGAAGTTAGTAGTTACCTACCAATTCCTAAAAACAAAATTATGTTTAGTTTAGCATTTAAGAATGTCATAGTGACCTTAAATACGAGGTTCGAGACAATTTATTTAATACAATCGACATTTTTACGATCAAATACACTGCGTCAACAAAATAAAATACACGAATCAATCATACTCCGAACATGAATGTAGGTCAGTCGGAAGATAATACATTTGTGTTTGTGGTGAATTAATTCATCTTAATATGCCTTTACTAAAACTAAAATATTACTTTCGTTAATAATATTATATCAAACACTCACTTATACCTCTACCTTCAAGGTAAAAACGTATCCATTCAGCGGATGAATGAACAATTCACATTATTCTTGGTAGTTACATTCTAACGTTCTCATAAGTCTACAATCCTTAAAGATATTTATACGTATTTATAAAATACATGTAGTAGGTACCTTACGCTAATACAAACTCACACTTCAGCCAGCGTGGTAGACTATGGCGTAAACATTTCTTATATTTGGATGGAGAGCCCTATTCAGCATTGGGTCAATAAATATTTAATAGATATAAGTACATAAGTTGTTGTTGATGATGCTGATCACCTACTAGAAATTTTCACTAAGCGTAACTAAGGGTAGAAATTTTATCGTTCGCCGTAGGACAATTTTATAAAAAAGTATAAAATTACTATGACGTCTTCAATGTAAGACTTCCGATTTCTCTATGTATTTTTAATCTCCAAAGCAAAGAAAGTGCCTCTCAAATAAATTTATTTAAATATTACGAAGTAGGTACGTAAGCAAGTTGAACCACACAATAACAGACAAGCCGCGACATTTGCGACCAGTCTGCTACTAACCTAATCAGCAGGTTTATACAGACAGATGTTGTTTATAAAGGTTTTGTGGAGATTGCGCGGCAGTATTGTCCTTGCTCAGCTCGAGTAAACAACATTATATTTTTATCGACAAGTCGAATCAGCATTGTTGTGTTTGACGTGAAGTGACAAAGAAATGGCGTTCCTCGAGGGTCCGTCTGCGAAGCTGGCGGAAATGATCAAGCAGGAGCTTGGTGAAGGCCCTGGGATCTTGGAGAAAGGGGTGCGTGACCTCCGGAGTATGTGTGCTGCCAACCCCTATTTACCCCGGCCAGAAGATATAGGTATGCAATTAATTAATTAGATTTGTTGAGATTTATTAACTTCACAAAGAAATATTTATATTATCTACCTACTTACATATAAGTACCTAAGATAAAATTAATAAGGGGAAAAACAGACGAAAATAAATAATAAATGTTCTCAAATTATTATTTACATCAGCCACATTTAAATGTGTATTTTCATTATTCAATCAAACACAAGCTTATAGGTATTTGATTAGTGCCTTTTTACTTATTTACAATCAATGGTGCATAGTTTTTTTATGTGATCATTTAAAATAAAAATTATTAAAAGAAAAAACTTGGCTTATCTCCGATAACATTATTTGCAAAGGCAGTTAAATTTTTTAACTTAAAGAGGCGCAGGATTGTTAGAAATTATGTATAAAGTAGAATTTTATTTAGGCCTTAAAGTTGCCGTGTCGCCGGCAATCATCAGATATAGTTCAATGTTAACTTTTTATGTCTGTCGATTGTCGAGTAATATCAAACACAGCTACATTTATTCTGAGAAAAAATTAAGCACCCTGAAAACGACTTATAAACAAAATTGCCGTAGTTTCCAATTCTACGTGAGCAATGCCGGGTGCGGTTACTAGCATGAAATAATTTAAATATTTATAAACATAAAACAAAGTTAAAACGTACGTTGCGTATCGAATGTAGTTATAGTACAAAATAATTTATTACTAAGTATTCCTTCGTACTACAACTACGAGTAGGTAGGTACCTACTACTTCTACTTCTACTACTGCTACTTCTACTACTTCTACTTACACACAAAATTATGTATAGAAATAAAAACTGACAATATAATAGAGAAGATACGTAGCTACTACGTACAAAAAGCATTCTTACAATCATAATAATATATACGCACATAATAAATTAAAAACAATTCTTTACAAGCAAGCAGCACAGTGTAATTTTAACTTATTCTGTTACTTGTACAAGTAAAGTAACATACTAATTAGGTATTACCTATTATGGTAGATATAGCTGGTCGCCTAACTCGACTTCCAAAACAAATGTCTTCTCACAGTGCAAGTAGTGCAACCTTCTCCTGGTGCACCCTGGACACGTCAGCAGTTGCAGCCTTGGTAATACGAGAGACACACAAGTCAGATAGAAAGAGCATAGAATACATAAAAATATTATTATCCATTATGAATAATACTACCAAACTATCCATATGTGTAAAAAGTAATAAAAATATACAAGGAAATAAAAATATCTGTACCTACGTATAGCCGTGATCAACTAATTAGGCAGGTTTTCTTATAGTCTGCTTAACGTCTATAGGTAGGTATTCTTTATCTTTTTTATTTTGATGGAAATCTGTATTGAGACCTTTAACAATGATCTCGAACTGGTCCTCTCTCTTCCGTCCTCTCTCTTTTATTCCAGCTGAGTTGATCTAGTTCAACAGAGCAAGCCCAGTAAACCTTAATAGTTAAAAATCATGAGAGCAGCAGAGCACCATTGCAACTCTGTTATTCTGAAAGAACCCCATAATGCAATCCTTGGTCAATTGCAGTCAGGCAAAAATACGAGTATGAGTGCAAGGTCATTAGATTTCATTACGTGTTCTAATTGAATCTTATTCTCATTCAACAATGGTATCATATAACGTGTTGTGTTTTGTGCATTCAAGGAATTCCGAAACATGGGTAATTTTTATTCCATGCATGTATTCTTTCGCTCCCTTCTCTATTACGAGTACGAGTATGTAGGTAGGTTATTTACGAACTAAGTAGGTATAAGTATATCTGCCTGCATGATATATCTGTGACTTAATGATATTAATTAGTAGGTGTACTATTGTGTACATAATACATTAATATATAAAAATATATATATATACAAAATAACAGTATATAATGATATAACCTGTTGTTTTAATGTTGCAAAATATTGTTTTTAATTGACTCATTCGCATATTATTACGTTTATATACGGATTAAAATATTATATATGTAAACAAAAGAAAAGGTAAATGGTAGCACACTTCAAATGGCAGCCTTATCAATAAAACAGTGAGCTCTTCACCATTGGAAATTACAATATTTAAAATAATCTAATAGAGGCTTTGTTGGCCACCTAAAGTAAATAATTTGCTAGGAAAGACGTCAACGCGCGTAGTCGATACTTTACGTACCTTACTGCTCGTATTTTTTTTATATGACCACCCCCGAACTTTGTTTGATTAATGATCGACCATACTAAATTAGAATAAAAAAAATTATTTTATTTTATTCTGAACACAAACAGTCATGTTTTACAGTTACAGTTTTCAAAAAGCATTAATCTAGGATTAAAAACTTTCAGTGCCAACAAATATTTATAAGGTACACTTATGTAAAATGGCAATTTTTTTTGACATTAAACATATTATACGTTAAAAATAACATTGGTAGTTTTCTGTTTTTAAATTGTACTTATCTATTAAACTTTTTCAATTAACAATTTTATAGTGTTTACTTTAAATTTAGATACCGTGATACAAAATGGGTCTATGTGACCAATTTCATTATTGTAAGCAGCCAAACAATGTTTAAGGAATGAGTTTGAAGTAAATTTAGTACTGGTTAATGGTACAGCAAATAAATAGGTTTGTAGGCCTACGAATACTTTTAAGAGATACTTTGAAGCTAATGTTTTCTAAAAGGTCCGGTGAATCTATATAGTTATTTAAGATATTGTACAAAAATATATAATCTCGATACCGTCGTCGTAGAGTCAGGGGTAGAATAATACGTTTACATATTGCATCACCATACGGTACTTCTGGGAGCGTACTGGGAGCCATTCCTGTCTACTCTAAAATACTTAGAAATGTTTTCTGAATTCTTTCAATTCTATTGATGTGACATGGATAATGGAGGAAAAAGATAAAAATATTATTAGTTATATATTATTGAACCTTTCAATAAATTTCCTCTTGTATTAGATTAATAAATAATAATTCCGGAATATTTGCATACACGTCATAGCGTACTATTTATTAATCTGGCATGCATATATTTATGCAAATAACTGATTTTGATTTTTGACCTTTAAAAATCTGAGAATAACACTCATTTTAGTCTTTGCTATTTAGTAACAGACATATGCGTATAACTTATGTTGCTAGGTGGCAACGTTTGAAGCCAACCAGCTCGCTCGAATTGAAAATGTAAACAAGCAAATGTAACACTCACCTACATGACTAATAGTACAATTTGAGAATTAAGCTTAATAGATAACTAATTCAAGCGTAAAAAAACATGTGAAGAAACCTTGGGCATCACAAAGCAAATAAGTAGGTAGTAAAAAAATCACTAACATAATAATATTATTATGTAACTTAAAATAGCGAGCCTATTAAACCACATTAGTGTGCTTATTAAATCAGTAGGTAATAATATGTTTTTGTTTATATAATCTTATTTAATTTGTACAAATGACGTAATCGTTTTAAAAATAAGTCACAAATAAATGGCCTTGCGATTGCCAATAGATACAATTATTATCTTTAAATAACATAATTTGTATGTAAATTTTCTAACATATTTATTTAGCTAAACTTAACCAGCGTCAATTATTATTAGCATCGCTAAGTCTTTTCAGCTAGCTTACTTACCTACTGTAATTTATGCACTACGCACAATGGTCCACAGAATGCGCCTTGACCAGTTCAGTTTGTCTGTTTTGGTCAAACAACTGTGGATATTAAGTGGTGACCTTAATTAAAATCTCTGTAATACAAGCTAGACTTAATCAAAATTCTTAATAATACATTATATTGGTAATACCTACTTAGTTATTTGTTTGATAATTTTGTACACGTTATTGAATACACAGTAGGTAAGTACTTACAACACATAAGAAGAATTAGGACTGCTTCCGTTCTGCTTCCATTCCTCTTCCATTCCGTTCTGTACCATTCCTCTCATGCCGTGACCGGGAAGAGCCTTGTAATTTAATATTTATAATTGTTTACTAAAAGAAGTGATTTACAGTTCATGCAAATATTAATTATAATTAGATATACCACACCAGCCACGATTTTTTAAATATATTTTATTGATCGATATCTTTTTGAACTGAAACATTCCATTTATTTTAAAATTTGTTCACAGATACAAAACTACTGGAACAATTCCTCCGCGGGTGTCGGATGAACTTCGAGAGGGCTCGAACTAAATTTGAGGCGTTTTGTTACGCACACTCCAGATACAAAGACTTGTACAGCTACCGGTCACTAAGTGAACCTCCACTCAATATCGTCTGCAATTTCTTGTAAGATTCCTGCGTTTAAATTATATCTATTTATATTAGTAGTTTCAGGGCCTATTTGAAACATAAAAACGCAGACATATAATTTTTTTTTAAATAAGGAATTATGTCTTATAAATAACATAATTATGCCGACTAAGGTCTAAGAGTCTTATAGATAATAATATATAATATTATTCCGATTAATTTATTGACTTTAATTTTAATATCACGACAGACACTCCAATTTTATTTATATAGAAGATTTATTTAACTAATTATTTCTATAGATCTGTCTTTGCAAAAGTCTACTCTCATAGCCGTGTGGTTTTTAAACAAATATATTGCATCACTGAGTAATGTCAGCTAATATTTTACAAATCTGCATAAGTGCAAACGCGGATTTCGAATAGTGATGTAATCGTCAAAACCTGCGTGCCTGCCTATTGTACTGATTAGCACCAACGCAGCGTGTTAAATACTAGGTACGTTTTTAATGTTTTTTGTACAAGTCAATAGGCAGCTCTAATATAACGGACTTCCAACTAATCATCCAACTTCCATAAATCAATTTTTATTACGATCTATAAAAATTGAAGCATTATTTTCTGAAAGTAATTTCTGAAAAGTTACTTAATCTTACGTAGCTTCTTTTGATTACGCATCGTTAGGAGTGCTACCTATATATATAGACAAACTCCCCGTGGTCTGGTTTTAGTAAAGTAGAACTACGAAAATTAGCCGCACTAATTCAATTTGGATATGAATTTTCCGCACTATAATCTATACATATTATAAAATGATAAGAAAAAAAAGTTAGGTGTGCTGGACATCCGCGGGTGCACCGCAGCGGGACAGTGACAATAATAAGTTACTAAAGTTAAAAAAAAATTGTATAGGGATATAGTGACTCTACCCAAGCTGACGGACGAGGGACATCGAGTGACGATCTTCAGAGTACGAGCAAGGTACCCGGAGAGCTCAGCTGACATCACAGCGGCTGCACGCGCCATACTGTTGGTCAGCGACACGCGAATGCACGACGAGACTCTCATCGCTGGCGATGTGTGTATTTGGGAGGTTAGTGTGTGATACTTATACCTAGAAATAAATAGAAATTTGCCGTTAATATTATTCTTTTCCGTCGAAGAGTCTAAAGGGCCCTGTTTCACTGCAGCCGCCCACTGATTTCAGTGGCTGCACGCTCTGCATTTAATTGGGAATCGCGACCCTACCGCAATAAAATTGACATTGAAAAACTTAACAGTTTTTAATATCTTAGACTAGTTAGACTAAAAGGCCCTCAGATGCTTTTTCTTTACTAACTTTGTAGGCCTGTTTTTGATGTTCCCGGCCAACCCTGCCCCTTCGTTCACCCTTTTTTCTACGATGAATTGACAATACGTCCACTTTTCTCTGAATCTTGAATGTTTAAACTTTGCTTAGGTAATTGGAACTTCTAGGTTAGGTTCCTCATAATATAATCCAAGACTCAAAGCAGTTCGACGCTTGACGTCATATTAATTTGGAGCTCAGTAACAAATAAAAGGTCAACTATCGTATAACTATTTTATAAAATAAGTACTTAGGTAGGTATAGAAAGACTTTGTACTGAAATCATCTTTTAATGCAAATAATAAATCAAATATAAACAAGACAGTTATTTATTATAACTTACAAACATAAAAACAATTTTAAAATAACAAGATAATAAAACAACGGCCATCAAAAAATGAATATAATAGTGTCTAATGATTCTATAAATACCATAATAAGTTGTAGACGATATCCTTCGACAATGATCAATCAGCAAGACGATGGCGTGACTTGCGGACAACGACTCAGCATACTACGGACGGATTGCTGCGTAGACTAGAGCAAAATGCTACCTAACCTGTTCAACTAGTTAAACAGAACTAGATGTACCTGCAGGGAACTTTGTCCTCAAAGCAACGACCCCTTCATGTTATAATAACAAGTACCTACTTATTGTTTTTATTTTTAGCCTTTTGTGTCCACATTTAAATTCGCGTGCGATGCGATCGGCATTTTTAATACTCGCGACTTAGCGATACCTTCGAAAAATTAGATAGAGTTACATAATTACATATGTATGGATTATGTACCTACTTTAAAAAAATTGGGTGTTATAAAAAAGCTAAAAAACCGAATACTTAAATAAATTAACAAAAAAAAAGCTGTACTTCATCCAACGTTGTAGTCATACGAGTATTATAACACACCAAAGCGAACCTACTAGTACATCCCTTCATAGACTGGGTTGATCTAACCTGTCTGTCGGCAAATACCTATGATAGTTTAGGTGCAGTAAACTAAGACAGAGCGTGCAAGCCATACAATTTTAGTGATAGTTAGTAGGGAAATAATGGGCTTCAGCTCCTGAGGTCTACAATGGTTATATTCTGTCTACGTTCAGTCATCACATGTGCGAGCGTCGCTAGCAGCGCGGGTGGCGGCGGGCGCTAGCGCGGTGCGGCGCAGCATCCAGCTGGCGCAGGCTGCCTACCCGCAACGCATGCGCCGCATACATGTTGTCGGCGCGCCCGCCCTCGTCGCCTCCTCCCTCAACTTCATGCGCTCCTGTGTCAACGAGAAGATAAGGAAACGGGTATGTTTCTTAAATATTATAAACACTCATTGGTTATAAAGACAAATTAATTCCTTCTCCTATTTATATAAAAAAACATTGGCGGATTTTCAAACAAAAATTCATCCCAATTTATCATTTGGAGGTTCTATTCAAATCCCAAGAGCATACATGTACCTACTTTTATAAGTTGTCTCTTTTATAAGCAATTAAATGTCATTAGCTGTAACACTACAGCTAAACTAAGAAAGCTATTTTTTCTTATTAGTGTAATTTTTAGTGCTATAGTAAATGAGGGTACATTTACATACATATTTTATAAACATTTGTCATGTTTTAGGTGTTTACCCATTACCGCAAAGCGGTTACTGCAGTTTTAAATTTTTTCGGTACAAATATTTTCAATACAAAGTGAACATAATATTATAGGTATCATTTCATTTGAAACTTTGATAAGCCGCGTATTAAATCAAAATGAAGAAAGTAAATATGTTATTTTAATGAAACCAAAACTTTTTTGTGCTAAACCTTTTAACGTTAGTTTACTACGTAGTTACATTTCTACTTCTACGTAGTTAGATTTTATTAGGTTTATGCCTTTAATATTATACCTGCTTTTAAAATCAAGAATTCTTAACCAGAATTTCACAAAGAATTACTTTGCTACCTGCCATTTAAATACCACTTAGGAGCCCTATAAAATATGCGGGTACTACAAAATGTAAAAAAAGTCATTATGCATAAACAAGTTCAGTATGTGTACGTTGGTATTATTGTAATACCTAATGTTTAAGGTAGGTATATCAATGTTGTTATACTTATGTATATTATATTTCCTTATTGGCTTCCTTTGAACTCTAAATAAAACAAGAATTTCTGCAGATGTTTAACATAAAGGAAATAACGTCATTAAAATAGAGTTTGGTCTGGTTTTACTTGTTGCGTTAATTTGTCAAAAACCTGTTTTTTTATCATATTTATTATATATTATTATTAGATATACAATACAACTTGCAAATTTGAAATTAAATATAGGTATTTGTACGGTCTTCAACCGTACATAATATCGTTACTGAGGTTTTAGCGCATTGTTACCGGGCGCGATTGGCAATTTACTTATCCAGTGCACAAATAGACAGCGACCGCGTCGCGTACACTCGGGAATCTTATATCTGACACTTAAATTTCTATGTAGGTATTATTAGTGTTGTTGATTAACTAGCAATAAAGAACTTGTACCAAACATGTTTTCGTTACAAATCATCCTGTTCCGAAGAGTATTATTATTTTAAAAATGTAGTTTTAGGTACCTATTATTATAAAATTTATGCCTGAAGCCACTTAGATTAAATTTTAATTTTAATAAATTTAAAAAGGTTTTATCTGAATACTATCTTATAACAATAACCTGTCTATTTATAATAAGTAGGTGGCATTATTTTACATTTTCTTACCGGAACGAGGAACTAATAAAATGTTAGTTCGTGTTGCGGAAGCTACTAACGAAATATTTAAAATACATTAAAAAAATTATCATTCGTAAGAAGTAGTACCTATCTGTTTGTCTTTTACTTAATTTTCAGATAAGTTTTAATTACGTAAACCTATCTACGTTAAGATAAACCACTAACAATGTCGGTACATCATCGACAAATAGGTACATAACTATATGCAAGCTCCTTTCTAGTAGTTATGACGACTATTACCTATCTTGTCTGAAGAGTTGGTCTTAAGCCAAGTAGTATTAGATAAGCGTTGGAATTTGCTGAAAGAAACACTTACAACCTAGGTACCCGTCACTGTGGTACAGGAATGAATCAACATGCATGCCTAACCTAGGAGTTAATGACGAAATTCGAGTATTAAAAGTAGTAAATTATTAACAAGATAATCTTTTGATTTCAGTATTATTTGCATGAGAAAGTAGAAGATTTATTGGATCACTTTCCGGCGCGAATTCTGCCGGCCGAATGGGGCGGAGATGAAGAGTCCATAGATGTGCTTGCAAGAAGGTGGCAGCGCCGGGTCGACGACCTAAGGGACTACCTTCGTGATCTCAGCGAACTCTGCAATGTACCACCTGAGACACAACTTGATAATGACTTATATGGCGCGATAGGATCGTTTCGAAAACTTGATATCGATTAAAACATATTTTCGTGTTATTTGGAAGGTGTAATGTTATAAAAATTAAAATTTTTGCAGGGAATCGCCCGTCAGCCCAATACGGACCCGGAATATACGTACCTACCTAACAATATCAAATATGAATAATAATAATTCATTTGTACCTAATCTTACAATTTTGATGGTTTTTAAGACTAACGCCGCATTAAGACTAGTTAAATGCTGATGCTGTGTTATGTCCCAAAGAATTTTAAATTAAATTAAATTCCAACTCCACAATGAACTAGAAGGTAAAGTAGTGGACTAGTGGTAATAGTCAAACATTGTAGCTAATAATAATATTGATACCTAAAGGGCAAGGCAACTGGCAAGGGTTAATCCGTAGCCCTATCACGAATAATAAAGAACTACGTTAGGTAATCGAGTTACGTACCTAATGTCACTTTATCCATACGATT
>DWAV01002602.1:0-10894 GCA_018231305.1 Noctuana lactifera | reverse complement strand
TATGCGGATGTTCTGAAATTCAAAACACAGCGTTCAAAATATTTTTGCGTCTTTTAGGTACTTTGTTTTTTTTTTAAAAAAAAAGCTGTGATATTTAACAAAAGCCTGTATGTAAAAAAAAATTAACAGTGTGTCCCTTTAACTGGTTTAAAATAGTCAATTCATAAAAATAGTCAACGTAACTGTTGAGTTTTGTTTAAGTACTTAAAGAGCTCTTCTCTGAAGCCAGCAATGGATAGTTACTAATAGTTACTATAGTCTAAATGTTTCTAAAAATTTCGAATACATGTAACTTACATGTTCTACCACACGATTTTTCAGATCATTCCAACGCTCCAATCCCTTTTCTTCTGTGACATCGAAGTATGGAGTCATTTTCAACATTTTTTCATATGTAGAACATAGGGTGTTCCATCTAATGATTTCAGGGTTGATGAACAATCCCAGCAGCTGTCTAAATTATTTGGAATTGTTTTAATTAATAAATTACCATAACAATATGTAAAATAAATTTATAAAGATGAAGAGTATGTACAAATTTAGTTATGATTTTCTTTTGTTCTTATTTGTACAAAAATTATTAAATAAATAAATAAGATTTTTTCTACAATACAGTCCAGCTTTTATATATCCTTAATGAATAAACATTAGAGGAAATGGTGGTAACTAATAGATAAAATTTAAAATGCTTCACTCCCACTTAATATTAAAAAAATCTCCACAACCGTTAAACTTACTTATATTCAGGCAGCTTATCCAAATCCTTATCCTCGTTGAGCCTATGAGTGAGATCGGCCTGCTCATTGTCATACGGCGCCAGTATCAGAAACACTACACTGCCAATGAGAGCATCAGAGCCTCCAGATGCCCCCAAAGCTCGGAAATGTCTGCAGACAGCCAGATATTGACCATTGTGTTGATCTACTGCTATCATGATCCTATAGAATTTCTCTTTCAATTTCTGTAAAAAAAAATATTACTATATAAGTACATAGATTTTTAAATAGGACATAGTCGTTTGCTGGAACAGTGAACGAAAACAATGGAAAAAAAATCCTGCAAGCTTCAGATTTCTCCATGAAGTTCTCAACTAATTGTGAAGTTCGCCAACCCACACCAACACCCTAACACTGAATTGCACAAACTTCTAGTTAACAGCATATTAAGTTTATTTTTTGTCTATGTCTAGTGGTAAACAAATAGAATAAGGATTGCAAAAGACTAATGGAAGCACTAACTCTAATTAAGCTTCTTGCTGGTGGTAACTGAGATACCTTCGACAACCCTCACTTCATACTAAACATCGAATTTAACGAAAATCACTCACTTCAGTATTATCATCTTCAAAGAACTTAGTGTTAATTTTTTTAGATATGATCTGAGTTCTGACATAGTCCTTTATAGCCAGACAGAGTCGCATTTGTTCTAAAATAAGTTCCACTTTCTCTCTCTTATCCATGGACCCATATGTCTCCACTTGGAGTTCTTGAATAATCTTAGCAGCTTCAGCCACATTACCTTCTTCCTCCCTTATCTTAGCTAAGATATTGGTTAGTCTGGCTCTCTCGACTTCTACATAAATCTTTCCTTCTGTAATTGACCTCAGAGTCTCAATAAGTTTAATTTTGGTCTCCTTGTCTGGTGTCTTATCCACATATAAGTAGCATTCTTGAACCATTTTTACAACCGCTTGTTTGAGTTGTGATCTAAAGTGTTAAAAATTAAAACTGTTTAAAAACAACTTTTTGTATTGAATTTAAATTTAAAAATGGAACTGAATTTTTTTTCAATAACTTTTAACTATATTGATTGTGCATAAGTTAAAAATTAAGCAAGTTATATTATATTATTATAGTTATATTATTAAGCAAGTAGATTAGTAATTAGAGTTACCGTCTCTTAGATAGAAGTACAATGTGATCATTAAGAGCAGACCAATTCTTAGCTTCAAAACAGATCTGAACAATTGTCACCAAGATTCTTGCTGTTGAAGCCATATCTGCTCCCTGCAATAAAAAAAATTGCTTAATTGGTGTCATAAACATGTTATATGAAAACTTATAATTATCATGAACTATCTTACTGATTTAACAACTTCAACATTGATTTCCAATCTTTAAAATATGACATAAAGCACAAATTAGTACAAATTGCACTCTATTTCAGATGTTTTAGGACTGTTCATTGTGAATCTTGGTATTTTTATACATCAATGATTTACATAGACACTAATCAAATCAGTTTACCGTTCTCGTCTGTTTCTCCAGAGCTAGCAACTGATCTATAGCCTCCTGTACTCTTCCATTTGACGCCCATGATTTCCATATTGGTATCTTCTCATCACAAGTGACGCTGTAATCTACCTGTATAAAATTTACGGTTAATTTAATTATAAACCAAAATATAATGTGTATGCATTTAACTTAATATCTTTTCATTGTATTGTTAATGGTCTCAGTGGTCATATTTTTTTTAACAGTTGTCAACAGAGGGAGAGAGAGAGAGAGAGAGAGTTGTCAACAGAGATTTGTAATATCCTAAAGTAGTGCCAGTTTGGACCTAATACTGCCCCAATGACGTTTAATAGAGGTTACATTCATACTAATAAGATAGCTTAAAAACCTTTTTTGTTGTACTAAATTAAAGAGACTAAATGTAGGATGTACCTATGTAGGGTTGTCAGATTTCTCTGCTAAGAGAGTAAAGTTACATTAAAGAATATTAATGTTACTTATTAGATTTCTAGTAGGATTGAAAAAAACTACCATGAATAATGTTAAACTAAAAACGATGATACAAATGGAACAAAACAATTTTTTTTAATGCATTTTATCATAATATTTAAGAAATTTATTACATTTTTTGCCACAAATAACAAGTAGTACACATTTCTAAAGCATACAATTCAAACCCATGCCATAGACTCAGGCAATAAGCGGTGATAATCAGCCCTGGGTTTCTGAATATCCAATTTTTTGACATTACCTATATTGCATAGATAAAACACTTCTCCGATTGTATGTATGTACTTACTTCCATTTTTATTATTTTGCCACTGGCATCTAGACCACCAATATCGCCGTTAGTCGTCATCTTGGCGAACTGCAAGAATAAATTCAAATCAACTTTTACGGTTACTATCCAACAATCTTTTGATTTAAAATTTGTATAAACACTAACTTTAAAAGGCTATATTCTAATGAATAATATGAATAGGATGAAAAAGTTAGAAATAACCGTAAATGCAAGCTCACTCTTTATGACATATGACATTTGACAAAGTCGGAATCGGAAATATGATGTGACGTAACTTTGACTTTGACAGTTTTTAGTTACTGAACTGATCCATAGAGGTGTCTCATCTGTATAGTGCACAGAAGCCAGTAAAATTTTGAAAATGTTCTACGAGAAAAGGAAGTTTAGTAACCTCTACGTGATTTAAACAATAATTTCACTCGAATGTGGAGGACTTCATTCATACGATTCATCTTTACAAAGAAAATACAATTTAAAATAATACAGCCAAGCAACTTTTGCATGGCAAGATTGGCAAGAATATTGATAAAGCGAATACATAATGGATACGTGTGAATTTTTTATTGTAATTCTCTATTTATGAGAAAACAGTTATTTAGAAACATGGGAATGAGTTATTGAATAGTCTTATTTTTTTCTCAGTTAGCCCTGTTAAGTTTTTAGCCGCTAACCCTTTTACTTTTCAATATCAGTATTAAAATAGGTATACATATAGGTATATATTATTATTAAAAATTTGTTTGTACGCTCATAAGTCTAGAACGGCTACGCCAAATTAGTTAATTATTTTTTGTTGTATTGTTTATGTTCAATTAAAATTAACTGTTAACTATATCGTTTATTCACAATCTATCTTTTTCCTTTTAAGCAGAGGCTTGCTGAATAGTCTGAATTTCTAATGGTCAAATAATAATTGAGGTCTATCTTGATTGCACGTAAAACACGTACAAATTACAATATGTTACATCTTGTCCTAGAATAATGTTCTACAATCTTCAACTAACTTTTACTGCATAGAGCTATGATGTTCATTATTTTTTATATTCTTTAGCTTATATTTTGATAAAACTGCTTGAATTTCGTCTTGTGCGTATATACAATTTCTCTCACTCAAAGTGCGCAATGTTGATGTAACATATCTTCCAAAATTATCTAAATCATCATGACATTTTTCTAAGCGAGCTCGTTTTTCGGTGTCTTCTACATTATTTAGATGCGTCACATAGTTGGAAGAGAGAGATTTGCGTTTAAATATTTTTAAGTTATCTTCTTGTATAGAATCTTCAAATTTATCAACAAATAGAATTGTATTATTTTCATGTTCTTGGAATGAGTCATCATTCGAATTCGTCTGAAAATATAAGAATAACTTTAAACACAACAAAGAAACAAGTAAAGATGAATATGTATATCCAACTTCTATTATATTGATAAATTTTATTCAATATTGGCTCGTTCATTTCATTTTCATTTGTTTATTCAACATGCGATTAAGGATTGACTGATTGCTGGTGGTGGTTTTTTTTACTTTAAGTCTTAACAGAACTATACTTAAACTTACCTAATTAAAGCAAAAAATTAACAGCTAATTTCTGGTATTCTGATACTATTCTATTAAAAAATTATAATATAAAAGACATTGCATAGAAATTAAACTGACAAATTTAAATTACTTAATAATGGTTGAAAGATAATAGTAAAACTTCACGTTTACCGAATTGTACGTTGTTTCCCGGGGATCAGTACTTTTTCCTAAAAACGAATCCATTAAATCATAAAATACAAGTTTAGGTTTATAGACATCTTCAGTATCTGATCCTGAACCTATGGAATCTTTGACTTTTTTCTTTTCTGCTTGATACTGCGTCCTTAAATTTTTTATTTTAGTTGTTACTTCTCTGGGTCCGAATCCTTCAACACCAAATTCATCAGCAAACGCTACAAGCGCAGCATTTCTTACACATCGATTTTTGTAATTGGTATTTTCCGTATCCCACAAACACTCATGTTTCCTATATATTTTAATAAATTTTATTATATCAGTAGATCCAAACTTAAATGATAAACTCATTTTAAATTAAAAAAAACTTTTCTTATCCTTTCAATATTGAATTCAAGTGAATTGCACACTCATAATCCTGGTTCTTTTTGATTATATTCAATATGTTGTGTTGTGTAATTGTGTTATGTTTTGTTGTGCAATTTTATTGTTGAATCAACACGTCATGCACGGACTACAGACTATATAGCACTTTATGTCACATCACAGAAAGAAATATACCATAGACTAATATACTAATATACAATACACAGATATTCTTCATGGATTCGCTAAAGTATATAAAACATACTATTAACTATATTTTTCTTGTTTTGCCTTAACTGCTCGGAAGTTAAGCAATACGATGTGTAGCTACACTAGTTACGTAGCTACTCAAGTTTACGCAAGACCTACGAACATATTGTAATGGCCGCCGCGTACGCTCGCGAGTCGTGACTTTTTGATCAATACTGCCCACAGACTACATAGACTACCTAAGCTTTTTTGATATTAATTTATCATTTATGATTTGTCTGGTCTATGTCTAGTTCTAGTTTGTCTTTGTCTGTGAATGAATAGAATAGAATTGATTTGATAATATGGCGTAGCGAAGTATTAGTTGCTTTGTTTTTACATTTTGTATATAATTATTTTATATATTTGACGCTAATCTCATACGATTTAAGTGAATAAGATAGTGGTTTAAGTTGTTGACTTAGTTTTAGTACATTGCATTTATGTTTATTTGCTCCAAAGCTGCCTAGTTACTTGCTTCTTTGTCTGATGTATGCCTAAGATTTTGTATTCGTGGTAAATAATGATGATGCGCACAATGAATTCTACAAAAAAATTGGAAGATAAGGAATGTAGTAGTGTAAAAAGTTCTAGAAGTCGATCTGTTCAAGGTCTTACGTGTACTACTACGAGTCCTGCGATGAAAATACCATTGCCTCCCCGATTATGGCTAACAGGTAAGAATAAGAAAGCTGACTTACTTATGCAATAAACATAAAATATGTCGTGTAGAGCCTGTAATAAAGTAATTCAGATTTTTGTGTATTAGCATAGTCATTGAGATGATCTTATGTATTGTTTTGTCTTATCTAAGTGTTGTCGCAGCTGTTGTCAACAGTTCCTGTCAATGAAACGACTTACATCCTAAATACATAATCGTATGAAATAAACTTGTGTCTATACTTTCTCTTTTATGTGTGTCGTTACTATTAAAAAACAGAAACAAAGCAATTATTGTTACTGGTATTTTAGATATTGAAGATGAATCGTCAGATGACGAACACAGTGTTATAAGAGAAGACGGGGCTGTTCCTATTGAGAGAGCTAGAGTAAGATCTCGTTTCCGTCACCAAAAGCAGCGCATGAATGTCAATGTGCCCATTGGCATTTTCTGGGACATTGAGAATTGTCAGGTAGAAATTGTTATTGTTTATTATTATTCCTTTATTCTGTTCTTTGTATAAAATATGTAGAAATGTAAGTAGGTCATCAGATGTTAAGCAAGCAAAGTGTATGAGGTCTAAGAAACTCTGAAAGAACTACATGAGTCACAAAGTCACTTTTACAGCCAAGTACAGATTTACATTTTCAGGAATTGTCATTTAATTTTAATGAATCGAATCCAGGGCCCTTCAATGGTTATTAAACATAAACCTTTTTTAATGTAGAGACAATGCTTAGTTTTGGAACAAGTTTGCATGTATTTTATTTATTTTAATGTTACTCTGTAATATGACCAGATACCCAGGGGCTGTTCTGCAATTGATGTGGTTGCTGCAATCCGAGCCAAGTTTCTTACAGGGAAAAGGGAGGCAGATTTTGTGGTTGTGTGTGATGTGAGAAAGGAGGCTCCACATCGGCTACAAGAACTTAATGATGCTCAAGTAGGAGAAACTTATGTTTTTGAAGTAATTTAACTGTCTTACACAATATCAGGAGCAATTCTTTTTTCTTTAACATTATGGCGAAAGCTAGTGTTGTTTCAATTTAAATTTAATAAATACCATATTATTATTATGTAAGATATTTTAATTGTTAAATAATTTAAGTATAAATGTACTGCGTGCAAAATATTTCTTTACATCCTTTTCGTTTCAGATTAATTTAATTCATGTTTGTGCCACACAAAAGAACGCATCAGATGAGAAGTTAAGGCAGTGCATGAGGCGTTTCGGGGAGTTACATTCACCCCCTGCATCTCTGCTGCTCATTTCAGGGGACATAAACTTTGCTGCGGACTTGTGCGACTTTAGGCATAGGTATGTATTTAAAACTGTTATTAATGTATCTATAGGCTTACCGGGGAAGTGGAGGGGGGCAATAATCTCGGATTTGCCTCTCTGGATTCAAATATGGGTACACCCATGAATATAACCTACATGGTATGAATATGTTGACAGTTTTCACATATATCAATTTGTCTTAAATAACTTGTCAAGTTATGTATAACTTGTATGTAGAAATATTGTTATCTACTTTTTTATTTATGGTCATAAATAAATTTCTCATCAGGAAGAACATGGAAGTAATTCTGGTGCATAAACAAAACACATCAACTGCCTTAATAACGTGCGCTTCATCTCATTACTGTTATAGTGAATTGACAGCACATTTACCAAGGAACCCAAAGGTATATTAATGTTTCGAATCCTTCACACACTCACTAAAACAACATACGCTTTACAAATTAATAGTGTTTATACTTATTAAAGTAGTCTCGAGTAACATTATCTAATGCCCATTTCAGTAGCATTAAAACATCATTGTTCTGCTAATTTAGAAGTATATAAACAATACCAACAGGGTAATTATTAGGCATTGATCAACACAAAATTTTAAGCTGGTTTGAACGAGGTAGTTATAAAAATAATTCTTTGGTACAGTAGGTAAATTTATTACAAAAATGAGAATTCAAAATAAATTTTAAATAAACCACAATTCTAAGTAGTTTCTTTATCAGGTGAGACGAGTCAAAGGCAAGCCTATTATAACTAAACAATAGTATTATTATTATTATATTTAATAATAAACTGTCTTAACTAACACTGTCTTTGTTAATGCTAATTATTATAGATAATTAACCTTTTTTTAAAGACAAAACCTTTCTGGAAAGTACTTGCTAGGCACAAACAGAGGAGTTATGTGGTATGCTCATTTTTCATAATTGTATTATTTAATTATAGATTTGTGTTGTATCTCTATGTTCTATAATTAAAGTTTATTGTTTAAAGGCCATTCTGTATGGTTATATTATTATTATATATGTAGTTAAGGCTTACTTTCATAAACGCACAAATCACATAAAATATTAGTACGTATTCGTTTTGACTTATTAATTTTATCAACCATTTGAAATGCCAAGCATGTGCTTGACGCAATATTGAACCACATATAGGTGTATCATTAAAAGAAAAATTTAAGCATTTCAGTATTTATCTAAATAATATTCCTTACAAATCCCTGCACGTGAATGATGCTTTTAAACACAACAAGATAACATTTACTTTGCCGCTATACACAATTTATTGCTTGTAATCAGTATACCTATTAAAATTTTATGTTGCTAAGTGTCAAATACATAATACGGATTTTTGTAATGTATGTAGATAAGCCAAACAGAAGAAGAAGAAGAGAAACCAATATGTGAGATGGAGGTGTTGAACCTGCCAGTGGACCAACCTCCCGACAGGGTCTCCAGGCGTCTCAGACGTTTGGCCGACAACTGTGGTGGCAAGGTGCTGAAAGTTAACCTGTGTACAGCTATGATACGGTTCCCCACACCTGACCACGCCTCGAGGTAAGGCTATTTTTTTTTTTTTTTTCGGTTTCACCCGCGTTAAAAACTGTAACGGGAACAAACAGACAGACAGACTAAAATTGTAAAAAATGTTATTTTGGTATACATAATATTATTATGTACCGTTTATACATACATATGCATTTAGTAAAATGCGGCTATTTTAATATTACAGACACTCCAGTTTTTTTTATATGTATAGATAAGGTATTTGTATACACTCGGTGTACGTCAAATAACACGATACCGTTGTAAGTTTACTTTTGGTTTTAGATAAGTATGAGCAAGCATGGATTTTGTAATCATTGGATTCACAAAGGAATATTAAAACAGCTGATTCATCTAGATATTGTTGAGGGTATCATGAATTTATACTGGTAAATAAAGGTGTGCCCACATCGACCAGATAAAATTGATTTACTACTATCACTATAGATAGCTCTCGCTTCAATTAACTGAATGTTCTCAATCTATCTATGTGTGTAAATTGAGTTACTACGTAGTCCAAGGTTGTAATAAGTGGAAGCATCGATCTTTCATTGACCGTGTCTTGCTTCATTGAACGTACATTTTCGCCTTCGGCTCAATCGACCGTATAATTTCGTTGTTTTGTTCAGTAATTATTCGATTATTTAAATTCAATAAAAACAATTAGAAGCAATCAAATTACTGTAATTATGTGTATAAAATTTATAGAAATACACTTTTTTTAATAAATTAGCGCAAATTACATAATTATGATTATTGAATGAAATTAATGAACAGGCTTATTAAATGAACTTATGTCACGAACTTGTTAATAATATTAAGATATGTATGGATCTTTATGCTAAATAAATGTCTAAACACAGAGTTTACACAGGTTCGCGGCATTAGATTTGCGCCCTATCTAGTGCAAAATTGCAGTTCGGATGTGATAGCTTTTATTATATTTGGACCGATTCGGTAGTCTTAGGCCGTGTTCAAACCAAACTGACTGTCAGCCGCCGAATGTGAACACACCTTTATAAAATCATTTGGTATATTTTTTTTAGAATACCCTCAATAAACGTGATTTATGCTAACGGAACAGGCATCATTCATAATTTCAAACGATCATTGCATCGCCAGGCACAAGCTAGAACGACAAAAAAAATTTGCACTTTATACTTTAAATAGTTTAGTGCAGTTATATTTTATTATTTATTTAAATTATTATTTATTTGTTGTGTAGTTTTAAGCGATTCATGAGAACAGGCGTAGTGACTTAGTAAGAATGCTACTCTCCGGGTGAGTTTGATATTCAAATTTTATTTTGCTTACAGCATAACGATATTATGTTGTAGTGTATTAAGAGATTTATGCGTAAAATGTTTAGTTAAAAGAATTATATGTTTCTGTTCTAGAAGATTAGAAAATTATTTAAAAAAGTTAAATATTTTATGAACATTAAGATTTTTTGTAATTTTATAATCCTTATAAAAAGTTTATGTAAATGGTAATCGTGATTTTTTAAAATATTCACTTAATTCTATTCGCGTTAAAACTGTGTCTGCTCACGTGTTAGAAACTTTAACACTATGTTCTTAGTGCTAACTTACGTAAATAACTTTGCTGACGTAGCGGAGTTTGTAGTTTTGTATGTAGCTACTTAGTCTTTAGGTAACTTGGTAATTTTAAAACCTTTAGGTTTTTTTTATCATCTTAACGTCAATTATTATGAATAAATGAATAGAATTACTCGATTCTTAAAGTTTAAAGTTTAAATAAGCGAGTATAAAGACGTGATAACGTCCGTAATCGCTAAACTCGGTCACAATGGGTCAAACGGTTGTTGAATCCGTTTTGAATTTAAATTAAGTTTTCCTCATAAGCACACTAAAATATTAATGTTATCGTGTTAGCGTAATCAAACCGCTTTTTTAAAACGACTCCGTTGATTGGAAGAAATTCCGCCGGCTTTTTTCTCCCGGCCTACCTTAGCCAAGGGCGCCTAAAGCCGATGTACCGAGTTATTTGACGTTCAT
>DWAV01002601.1:0-10897 GCA_018231305.1 Noctuana lactifera | reverse complement strand
CGCAGGACCGGACGGAGTGGCGCCACTTAGGGGAGGCCTATGTCCAGCAGTGGACCTCCAAAGGCTGATGGATGGATTTCAATACATGAAGGCCCCTTAGTCAGTCCTTATTCCCAGGATACAAGGTTGGAAATTGAATGACGGACGGGCAGTGGGAAGATGCAATGTACACAATAAGGATGGGAGCTTTTATTCTTTACGATGACGACCTCGATAGAGGGATCTGAGTTAAGAATATGTATGTATGTATCAGTCTGTAGTTTTATGTTTACTCAGTAATGCTCTTAATTACCACCAAAAGATTTTATTACTTAAAGTTAAAATTTATTAAGAGCCAAATACCTAGATGTGAAAAATCCAGTCAAAGGCCTAACAAAGGCAGAATCAATAAATAGTACAGAGCACTAAAATTTTGTCACTATTTGGCTTACAAATATGAGACATTAGAATTAACCAGCAGATTTATTAATATTACAAAAATACAATTTTTTTGTTACATAATGTACTCGTAAATACCAATCGAATCATCCTCCACACATCCGCATCGGAGCAGCATGGTAGAGTATGCTCCAGGCCTTCCCCGGTTGTGGGGAGAGATCCGTGCCCAGCAGTGGGATATGAAAAGGGTTGAAGGCAATGTAAATACCAATCATTAAATAAATACCTTAAGTGGAACGACATAACAGCAATATAGAATTATACACAGTTGCATCGTAAATCGTAACTAGGTCGTGTCGTGAAAAGCAAACGGTCCCGCAAACAGATAATAGAGAGCCGTAAATCCCGAAGACAATTCTAAACTCTAATGGACAGTCCAAATTACCTTTAAGTAGATTCAAAGACCATTAAGAAGCTAAGTGACGTCCTGCCCTTGTTTGAGAGTTGCTGAGGCTTTATGAGGAAGTTGTAAGTGTATAATGATGGCATCATTTTCTAATAAAGGTTTTTCTTCGCTTAATTATGATAGAGGGATTTCGAAAATGGAACGTAGAATTGTACATTCTTGTTTTATTATAAACCTTCTATACATTCAGTAGAATACTGTGTTACACTATCGTGGTTTAAACTTTAAAATAGTACTAACTGGATTTATAAAACGGGATTTTTTACTATTTATGAGTGCAAGATATTTTAACATTTTTTTCTAGACATCTTTGATTGTGAAGTTAAGCACTCTGGAGGCATGAAGTAATTAAATTACTGTCTGTATCTATTCGAAGTTGCACAAAATCAATTTATTATTATAACAAGCACTCGATGAAAGTTTGCAAACCAGTGAAAATTTACACCAATTAATTTCATTAGCTGAAGAGCTCGCTAACAGGTCAAGTGCGATACGCTTGAGTCCTAGTGGTTCTGTAATGTAGTAAGTATACAATTTGATTCACAATAATTTTCTGATTTGTTTTAAGGCAATGTGTCTGTTTTGCATTGGTTTGTGACTTCGGTTGGATGGTATAAATAATAAATAAATAACGCTTCACACTCATAGCCCTACACTAGGACTACCTGTGTCGTGGGTGCCATGGACACACACAAAGACTATAACACAAACACCCAGACCGAGAACAAAATAATTCAAATTTATAATTTAAATTTTTGCCCCGCCGGGGATCGAACCTGAGACCCTTCGAATGGACTGGCATGGTAACCACTACACCCTGCGGGTCGTTCAGGTATTTAAACTAGAAAACAGTTTGACTATTTTGATTTAATAACAAACGTTTACTTACTGACTTACAAAATTACAAGGAAGTCGAATTGTAACTGAACTAATACGAATTTGCGATTGTTAACAAACATTAGTACCTATCTAGTAGCAGAAAGTACTTGATACAATAATATACGTTAATTGGATTTTGAAACTAAAATCCTATACACATCTGTGCGGGATTCTAAAAACGGAATAGAAAGAACTTAAGACAATTAATATTCAGGAGACAATATTCAATTAGAGCATTCACTATTCAAAGGGATAAGTTATTGGGGATTCGTCCCTGAATATTGAGCAGCTTTAAAACGGGAATTTGTAGTTTTTAAAAGTGGAATTCCAAAGATATAATTATGTAATTAACTTTTACTAACTGAATTTGTTGTATTGTTCAAATTGAATTCAAGTTCGGTATACTTTAAGATTCCTTTGAAACTTCGCGATTATTAACTAGTATTAAATTTAGCAAGAATATATCTATATTTATTATGCTTGTCTATTTTAAGGTAACGTAATAGATAGTGTTGTTATCGAGGTGAATTCAAGCAAAAAATAATTGTCATCTATACTTACCTACTAATAATTATGAAGCTGAAGAGTTTGTTTGTTTGATTGTTTGTTTGAACGCACTAATCTCAGGAACTACTGGACCGATTTGTAAAAATTTATAAGAGGCCTAATTCTAAACTACTGGGCTATCACTGTTATTAGAGGCAGAAGCTAACATAATATTATTTTGTTGTGCATATTACGCTCCATTGGAGAGTAACTGTTATAGTGAAAGTTTATTAATCTGTTTAGGGTTTACCTTAACAACCCAAAATCGATAAGCCCTTCATAAAACGGCAAAGCTTGTTATCTGCACACGAATCTAAATTCCTAAAGTTTGAAACTTCTCTACTTTCCCACAAATCGGGTAGTATATCGGCTCACCGAAAGTTAACCTTTTTAGGTACCTCTATTATGTTTCTCTCGTTACTTTTTCCTAGGCTTCTATGATCGTCCGTTATATCCGGAGTACCTACGTTAGTACGGTTGTGAATACCTGATTTAGTCATGCACTAAATTCTTTAATAGTGATTATTTTAATGTGTTTATTTGGAAATGATCTAAAATTAGTCGGGCATTCCCGCAAGCTGGAGAATGTTAAGGTTTACTGGCAGCCAAATCATACTGGCCATTGATCACACTGGACGCCACAAACGAAGAAGAAGAATGCAGCGTTCCATTTTACCACACTTAGATTGTAATAAAAATGTATATAGACCGTGAGTCTAATTCGTGAATCACTTACAGATTAACTACATTAATGATTAACTACATAGCCGTTTAATATTTCAAAATAAATTACAAGCGCCTGCAATTAGTTACTGTATACATTGGTAACCAAAAGAAGACTAACAAATTAAAGATTATTATACAAACTGGATATCGAAATAATTATAGACTAAGCCAGAACTAATTAAAGCCCCTTTCAGCCCCGAATATCAAGACGTTACTCGTGAAAGAAATGCCCACAAAAGCGACTGTCGGAATTAATTCATCACGACCACGCTGCAACAATTTACTTGCTAATAACGTTATGAATAGCGCGTTGTGAATAGCGCACTATGAATAGCCGCTTTCGATCGTCCATCACTGCCTGACAACAGGCACGAGCGTAATTCGTGTTTTTTTGTATATAAAAAATATTTTATTCCACTGAGGAATGAGAATATCTCTGATCTAATACCTAAGAATCGTGGTTTTGAAGTACTAGTATAAGCTTTTTATATTAAACTTATCTACGACGACCCGCGTGGTGTAGTGGTTATCACGCCAGTTCAAACGTTCGAAGGGATCGATCTATGGCGGGGCAGAAATTTAAATGATGAATTTAGATTTCTGTTCTCGGTTTGGGTGTTCGTGTAATTGTCTTTGTATATGTCCATGGTGGCCCCCGATACCCGGGCATCCACGACACAGGGAATCCTAGTGTGGGGCTGTGAGTGTAAAGCGTTATTTAATAAAGCCGGTTACTTCTGAATCTGGGCTAGAGAGAAACCAAAAAGATGTGACCAATAAAATAATTATTTACTGCTAGGCAACATGCTAGGAGACCCTTCTCGCCTCGTCTGCCATCCTCGCTTGCCATTATTTTAATTCTGTGATATCTTCTACGCTCACGGGATTAATAAAACTTTCATTTCATTAAAAATATTTTTGTTAGAAACCGAAAAACGAATTTAAACCCAGTGGAAACTAAATTAATATCGCTTGATCAGACCACGTTCGTAGCTCATGAACTTATAAATATTGAATTTTATACAAAGAATAACGGCGATAATTACCCAATACCCTTACAAATTGAGATATCAAGGAGGGTTGGAAGGCAATCATTTTGTAGCCAAATTCATTAATGGCCTATAAACAAAATCCTTTCGTTACCTCCGACCGTTCCATTAAAAGAGCCTAATTAAAATGAAGAGCTGTAAACGGTATTGCAAAAGTTTCATACTTGTTTGTAGTGAAAGTAAATTTGATTAAAGTCGACTCGTAATACCATAGTTTGTTTTCATAATTTTAAACCGACTTCAAAAAAGCGGTTCAGTATTCGATTCATATGTAGATAAAAGTATGTTCGTGAAACAACTAATCCGATTTGGATGTGGTTTTTGTTATTTACATATATTTTTTTACATGTAAATACCTAACACGTTTTAAATAATATAGGGATCCGCTGATCCGAATCTTCGCAAACTGTGATCAATTTCATAAATTATTCTACATTACTACTATAGCTGGATATAATCCTTTCCCCTAGGAAGTGAGAAAGATAAAGCTCAGACCACGATCGTAGCTGCAGTACAGATTAGTCAATCAACTCCAGACAGATGTTTTCAAAATGCTATTTAAAGATAAGAATTTCCAAGTCTCAACTTAACTACGATGATTTATTGTATAAATAATAAATAAATAGCGCTTCACACTCACAGCCCCACATTAGGATTACCTGTGTCGTGGGTGCCATGGACACACACAAAGACAAATACACAAACACCCTGACCGAAAACAGAAATCTAAATGAATTTAAATTTCTGCCTCGCCGGGGATCGAACCCGGGACCTTTCGATTGGTGGACTGGCGTGGTAACCAATACACTACACGGGTCGTCAAAGTAAATAAAGTTAATAGCAAAAAGAAATACCTATGTGTCTCTACTGATTAAATAAATAAAGTTTATTTCGTATAAGCAGTCCATCAAAATCTATATCCAACAATTCGGATGTGCGTAAACAATTCGCAACTAAATTTTCGTTAACTTGCATTTGACATTGACAAACTGCCTTTACTAATCCCGATGGATAGCGGTGTAATTAATTAAACGTATTGACTGGCATATTATGAATGATTTGCTAGTTTACACTTTGTCCATTATTAATAGAGATCTGTTATTAATTGAGAGCCATTTATTAATGGAGATGTAATGAACAGAGTCTCGTAAGAAGCTATATCATATCCGAGTTACGTATGTTAATTAGTCTCATAGAATAAAGGCATGAAGTAATTTTGTTTTGAAGAAAACGCCTTTTTTATCGTTTATGAGCAGTAAAAGGGCATGCAAGCCCCCTGATGTTAAGTAGTCACTGCAACCTATGGACATCCACGGCCAAAATCAAATACAAGAGAAGTCTCCTCAAATATAGTGTGCCCTCCCCAACCGAAACACAAATAGGCACTTGACTTGTTTCACGGTTGGTTATGAGGGCAGCGGAGGGCCTCTCCGGGCGAACTCTGTAAGCTCTAACAATTACATAATTTCTGCCTCTTAAAACTGACCTTAAAAACCGCAACAAAACCCCATAAACGAAAATCAATTTTGTATTGTACTAACATCAACGTCGCCAATTTAGTATTGTTACGTGGAACATCGATCATATTTTTATTGGGCTTTAAAAGGCCTTGCCCTGACAAAGACATCAAGTTTTTCAAAGCTGTACCAATTTACGCGATGCCGTAAATCATTCCCCTAAAGGGCATGATACCCTGTAATTACGTCATTAATTTTCCGATTCCTCGCCCTTGTCGCTTTGTAACCGCACGTGGTCTTCAATTTCCGATGTCCGATTCATCGGAAAGTCTTGAATAGGCGCTGTAATTGGGCTCTTTGGAACAGAATAATTGCACGGCACATACGAATGGAGTATATCAGTAGGCTTGCGGTTATTTTCTACATGCGACCTCAAGCAGGACACGAGCCTGTATGAGGTTGGATGTAGATATCCATGGGCCGCAGCGATCACTTAACACCAGGTGGCCTGCATGCTCGTCTGCTAATTCATATCACAACAAAAATTGTGACGAAATTAATTGAAGTTGTGCTGAACTGTGTATATTCTCAAGAGTAAACGTGGGATCATCAATTTAAGTACTGTTTAATGTCGTGTATTTTATTTCGTATTGTGTGCTGCAGTCGCTTTCCTTGAAGTACAGCTCTATCGTTCGTTTGAATAAAGCTGTTAATAACAGTGCAGTGTAAAGGATCACTAGTAGAATGGTTTTTTAGTTTTTATTATGCGCTTCAACAATATTACCATCAAGTAATTGAAAGGTATGAGAAGTTCACCAACCTAAACTTGGATAGCGCGGTGGACTATAGCGTAAGCCCAGATCGATTTTGACTTTAAAGCCGTGCCCAGCATTGGGACAGAATGGAGTCAGTGGTGATGGTAATGGTAAAAGTAAACCTACTGAACGAAATATACTCGTAGGTATGTTTTTTTAAATCATGTATTTACGGAGACTATTCAATTTCTTTCCGATAAACATAAAACTTCAAGCAAGGAAATTCAGCCTTGTCATACGACGGAAACCTTTCTCACTTCGGTTACGTCACCGGCATTGGGTGATCCGACACGCTTGAGATATTTCATGTGAAAAGACCGTAACAAAATATTCACGAGCTTTCAAATATGGGAACATGATTATGTGCACAAATATAAATAACATGTAGGTACAACATCGCCGTGACTCTATTGCAATTACAGTACATTACACTTTATTATTCTATGTTATTAATAGTTTTTTGTTTTATTTTAATTGCTCGTCGTGCTCGCTAGAGTTCTGCTAGTCGATGTACGTGTAGAGTTAGTTCAAAGTTAAAATCGAACTACTTTTTGGTAAAATATTAAAATTCGTACATTTTGTTGCACGATATCTTGCATACGAAAATACAGACAAAAAAAAAGTTTAGACTAGACTATAGAAAATATCGACTAAAAAAAGAATACTAGGAAAATTTAGTCTTTAAATAATACTTTACGAGAAATTCAACCAGTTAGTCCATCCTGGTTTTAGTTCTACCAGGAAAACCTTATTCAAAATTACGCATTGCAATTTGTTTATTTATTGCTACGAATATATCTGATAGGATGAACGCGTCGCAGCGTTAAAACTCCAAACATACACCTCTAGGAACTCACTAGAGTGTAAAAATTTTCATGGTTGCATTTCGCATGTGAAACTTTTTCGTGTTGAGCGTCAAACTTTATGCACTAAAATGTTTTTAGTTTTGTCGAGCTAATTTTGTTTTTGACGTTAATTTGGCGCGGCAAAATAATAAAAACGATTCTTGTTTATGAATTATTCTTATGTTCGTTTCATCATTAACATTTATGGGGTGATTATGCTGACGTTGATGAATCCGCATTCTGCTGACATATCCAATTTTTGAGGAACTGGTAGAGCTTGGTAGAACTTGTATGGTTCGACCGGGGAAGTACCACCGCGGCACCCATGTCTGTCGTGAAGCAATTCATTTGTGTTTCGGTGGAAAGGTGCAGTTGCCGGCCACACTTACATGAGGCGACCATCAGCTTCCGGGGTAGCAGCGCAACTACATGCGACCTCAGGCAGGACACGAGCCTGCTAGAGGTTGGATGTAGATGTCCATGGGCGGCAGCGACCACTTATCACCAGGTGGCCTGCATGCTCGTCTGCTACTTCATATCATAAAAAAAAAAACCAAAAAAAATAACTAAACTAGACAAAGACACGAGTTTGAATATTATATCATAATGAGATTTATTATGCGTTTCTAATTTGATATGCTGAAATTCTAGTTTAGGCAACCAACTTTAGTATACTGGAATAATCATAAAAGGCAGCATACAACATTAAAATGAGAAGTGCTATTATTAAAAGATTTAGTTACTGGGCATATCGTTTGACTACCATTGTGGTAGTAGTGCAGTAGTTATCATGCCGGGTCGCCATTCCTCCTTGTCCTGGGTTCGATTCCCGGCGGGGTAGAAATTTAAATGAAATTGGAAAAAGGAATTCAGATTTTTTCTGTTCTCGGTCTGGGTATTTGTGTACTTGTCTTTGTAAGTTTCCATATGTATGTGGTACCCACAACACCAAGAGAATCCTAGTGATGGTGCTGTAAGTGTGAAGCGGTAAAAAAATCTAGTAAATTCCAGCTCGTTTCTGTTCGTTCTAGATCTCCTTCATATTTCGTGCACCAAAGGAATTTAATTCTAAGACCGTGCTAGGTTCCAGCTCAAAGCGCCACCGTCTCATGAGAAACATATACTTGCGGTAATTTTGTTCTTTTCACGCAGAAAACTTAAGTGAATTCTCTATGTTACACACAAGTGGGGGATTTACGAAAATAAAAAGCCGTAGAAGGAAAATTGGTGGAGTAAGCGGCAAATTATATTGGAATTTTATTCGTTTCAACCTCATCTGATAAGAAGAAATCTTATTATTGTAAAATTGGAAATAATTATGAATGTCTGTGCCTTCAGCACTTTTTATATGCTGGGTACGGGTCTCTCCCCACAATAGGGGAAGGCCTGGAGCGTACTCCATCACGGAGTATGTTATAACTCCATAACCCGTGTCGGATGTTGTTAAACCACCCAAAGGGCCTCTGACCAGGTTTAACAGCTGTTATCTATGGATAACAACCGAGACCGACGTCTTAACGTGCCCTCCAAAGAACGGAAGCGTGCAAGAAATTTAATACTAGCGGTCACCCATCGGAGTAGCGACCGCGCCGAGGTTGCTTAACAGAGAGATCGCCTGCAATCCATAGTACCAGCGTAAGCGCGCATCGCATGAAACTCTGTAACATAATGGAACACTGCAGTAATAAGAGCAGTGCTCTACTAAATAATCCAGTTGCAACCAGTAATTTTCGGATTTTTCCCGAACTGCCCCATATATCTTTCGCTAGCAAAATTTAATTCCAAGACTTTGCTCGCTCTTAGAGCGCTTGTTACGTGTCGTAAGCTCAAATTGATTATTCTATGAACGTTATGTAACGAACACAAAGTTTTAGAGGCCAATAAATATTACGACTCTTATTATCTAAATTACTTGTTAATATTTTATAATATTCTGTTGTTGTTGTAATTAATGAGATATTATCAAAATACAGCAACAGCAAATTCTTTATTGTGAACAATGATTTTAAAATTAATTAAAAATGTATGTAAGTGGTAGAGCTTACAAATTTTGCACGGCGAGGTACCACCGCTGCCCTCGTAACCCACCGTGAAGCAAGTCTTGTAGCAAGTACTTGTGTTTCAGTTGGGGAAGGTTGCAGCCAGACACACTATAATTTGAGGCGATCATCTCAGTCCTCATGAGTAGCAACGCCTCCACGTATGATAAACGATAGGTCGACCTCCTATTTGAAGTCGCAATGACTACTTAACATCAGGTGGCCTGCATGCTCGTTTGCAACTCATGAATGATAAAAAAGATTAAATTTTTTTGCAGTTGTCATAAACAGAAATCAGCTAAGTAACTATCGTAGATCTTTTTCCCAAATTAAATTTTGTACATCTGTGTCTGCTTGGAACGCTATTTGTCTCATCTCGAACACGCGCTGTGGCAATATAGAACACAGCGGGTGTAGTTGTGTCATTGTTCTTTTTGCGTTAATTTTCAACCAAACAGTTTGTATAAACATCACCATAATTGTATCTCCCTCACTCTTATCAAGCATGGTTAAATGTCGGAAGTACCTACACTTTGACACAAAAACTTTTTAACACTTGATGTTTTCACTATCTACTTTTTACCTCCACAATCCATTAAAAAAGTATTTGAAAAATCGTTGATAACGTCACAGTGACTATATCCAGTTAAATTACATTTTATGTGTCCGTGTTCCTAACTTTAATTTAGTAAATAGCATTGTAAAATGCGCGGTGAATTTAGTCTGTACTAGGGTTGTTGCGAATATCAGTATCAGCATCCGCGGATTATCAGCATTCTTTTTAATATCAGTGTCAGCATCCGCATCCGCAACAAAAAATGCTGATTTTTAAAGCTAACATTCAAGTTGTAACGTGTTCGCTGAAGGCCGTAAGTCACGCGGAGTTTCAGTTTACAAACACATGCTTTCACTTGTTCCCTCATTCGATTGTTTTGCCTACGTAAATCCGTCAGACGAGAGACTATCGATCTTAGTTCAATCATAAATATAAGCAAAGAAATAAATAATAATCAGTTCAAATGTTTTCAATATTTTTTATCAGCATTCTTTTTGATATCAGCATCAGCATCCGCTGATATAATAAAAACGTGCATCAGCATCAACCCTGGTCTGTACTAGGGTGAATAATCACTCAAAGCTCACAGCGATAAATTGAACACATTTCGGAAACCTGATAAATGCCGCGATGCAGATTCGACGAGAGTTAGCTTAATTAAATAGGGAATTTATTAAATTACATTAAAGCTGCTCCAGTAGCTGATTATTTTAGTGAAACGGTTTATCTTAGTTTAGTTTCTATTAGGTATATTTAACTACCAGCTTGTCCCCGCGACTTCGCCCGTGTCGTGTTTAGAATCGGGGTGTAAAATTGAATAAATATAGATGTGAAAATTCCATTTAAACTTTACTCCTATTTCACCCCCTTAGGGATTACATTTTTAAAAATCCTTTCTTAGTGCTCCCTCACATTATGAAAGGAACAGGGCTACCAAAATTATAAGTTAACTTATGGCTAATGGGGACAACAGGAATACACCTTTTTTACAAAGAATTAATTTTTTTACGCCAATTAACGGCAGTTTGTTATCACCCGTTGCCTTCAACCCTTTTTATGTCCCACTGCTGGGCACGGATCTCTCCCCACAATTGGGGAAGGCCTGGAGCATACTCCACCACGCTGCTCCAATGCGGATTGG
>DWAV01002600.1:0-10897 GCA_018231305.1 Noctuana lactifera | reverse complement strand
GGCCGCGCCCGACGTTGCTTAACAATGTGATCGCTTGCGATCGACACTACTAGCGGGGCTATGCGCGCTTCTCTTCTTATTGATAATAACAGTCGTTAAATATGGTCGGACGCCCTTTGGGCGATTCGACAACATCCGACAAGGGTTGATCACAAGTGCGGTGGAGTATGCTCCAGGGTAAAAACGGTTGCAGGCAATTCTAATCGAGCGAGAGTTTTAAGCCATATGTTATGTTAAAGATGCGGTAGTTAGATAAATATTATGGTTGCATTTATTTATTTATTTATGGTTTACAGTAACTCAATATTTGCCTACCTCTGATGGGCCAGACGCTAGCAATTTCCCCGAGGAACCCCGCCTTCACCTGTGGAAAGTCCACGCAACCCTCACTGATCTCCTTTAGCATAAGTTCATACATCTCTTCCTTGCTCATGTGTAAGTCACTATCAGCTTGCATGTCCTCAATATAGAAGCCAGTCCCAGCTACTATATTAACTTTCGTGTTTTCAGACATATTTTGATAGAATGATACATTTCGATTCAATCCATAAGTAGAATTTTCTACTATGGTCCCTGCAAGTAACATGACGTACGAATAATTGAATATAAGAACTCATTAACCTATAATTTTAAATGAGTGCCGAGAGTTTTTTTCCGCCGGCTTTTTCCCCCCGGCCTACCTTAGGCAAAAGGGAGACAGGAAAGACAAAAATTTTTTTTAGACATCAAACGTTTCTTTACTTATATGGTAGCGGTTTCTTTGGTCATTTCTCGCTTCTCCATTACAACTTGGCGCCACTGCTAGTCCTGATGAGACTTCAAGAAGACATTAAAAGGCTTGTTAGTTAATCACAATAACAAGAAGCAATTGATTACCTCCACCGCATTGTTTAAAGAACTCAAGGTCTTTCTGAACTCCCCATTTAGCATCGCTATCATTGAGGTCCAGGTTATAGCGAGAGCTGTAAGGATACTGTCTTATAAAACCAACGTTCTGAAGGTTGATCCCGGCAAACTTGCCAGTGATCTGTGAAGGTGGCTTCCGATAAAAATGATCGAAGTTCATGCCAAGATGCTCATGAGTCAAAGTGCGTCCTAGGTCGCTGGGGTGGATGTCTCCTAAAACTAAAAATAAAATGAAAATAATTTCACCAAATCCAGTGAATGAGAAATAGAGCGACTCCACACCGGACCAGCCGGTGCCAGCGCGGAGCCCCCCAGGTGCCCGTCTCTCATATGGCCAAAACTTATTAAGCACTTAATTTTATGTTTCATAGAACTTAAGTAATTTTAATAATTAGGTGAATCGTTAATTGTTATTTCGATTTATGTTATTATGCTTAACTTACCAGTCTGCACTTTTGTATCCATTTCGTAGTGTCTAATATCGACCACCTCAGAAGTTCACAATTTATGTTTTGCGGAAAGTTTAACAGCTACCTAAAGTTAAAATAAATTCATAGAATATTTATGTAATATAAAAATATTTTATAATTTTTTGCCAAAATTAAAACCGAACATAACTGAGCCGAAACAGGTTGAATGAACAAAGTTAAGTCACATATCATAATATACCTAGGTAATTCGAATTTTTTGAGGGTACTTTAATATAACATATTGTACGTACTGATTTAAAAGCGATTTGTTGATTCAATATAGAAACATGAGTAAACCACAATAATAATTGAAGTCTGTTATTTCTCAATTTACGAAGCTGTAAATGAAAATTTTCCCTAAGGTACTAGGTAGGTACCTTCTGAAGGTAAATTTTAAAGGTTATTGGCTGCAGTGACTAGCCTGCATGTTCGAGAAATATTTGGGTAGGTATCGTATGCGCTGAGAATACGCATATACATTATAACATTATCATCGGTTAAACTCGAGGACATCCGCAGTTTGGGTGATAATGCCAAAATAATGATTATGTAGGTACCTAACTAGGTCCTGTCATAGTTGTATTGTTGAATGTTAGCGGCGTAACAAAATCTTCGCGGCGTTACAAATTTAGAATATAAGTAGGTACCTACCTTCTATCTTATTTTATTATTCTTATCGTTATCAGTCACTATAAAGTACCTATCTCCTCATTAGTAGGTAGGTATGTATTATAGCTATGCAGCATGCCATAGGGAGGTACAGTAGGCATAAAATATAAGACATATTTTTAAGTTTATTGAAATACTTATGTAGTAGGTATATGTAGGTACCTATAATATGAGTTTTTATAGGTTATAATTTGCTTTTCCCCCATTCTTGAAATAGGTTCCTACTGAATTATTTATTATCTAGTATCTACTACATTAATAATTTTTATGGATAGTTATTTATTAATATGTAAGTACCTACTTAGGTATTTAGGAAGGAACACAAAACAGGCGGCAACTACATCTACTAATTAAGATAATACGATTAAAACATCAATAGAAGAATCTTAAAGAGAAGATATAAATAAACTGATGTAATTGAATCACAAAAACACTGTTCAATTCAACCTGATTGATACTATTTGATCACAAGATTACAGACTGTCAGACTACTTAAAAAATGATGTTATTAACGTTTAACGTAGTTGATTGACAGTGACACTCTGTGGTGACACTAAACCTAAGTAGGTAACTGACTTACCACTACGAATTTTATAAACAATTGACAATTTAATAATTGTCACATTGCATGAGGATGAGGCTCGCCCTTTTTGACATGTGTCATTACACTGACAATAGTGTCAATTAATGATTGACTTCACGAACTCCGAGCTCCGTATCCGATTTTTACGACAAATCGATTCAAAATTATAAGAGTTTGTAATCGTTTTAACAAAATGTAAAGTTGATTAAATTTAAAGCACTGAAGTTAATAATATAGATAGACAACTTTAACTTTTATTAAAAATGAGATATTAAGTTTGTTTATGAAAACATCGTAATTGATTATTTTCTTTTTGAATTAAATTGTGTAGATAATCAATATTAAAATAAAATGTTTGACAAAATCTGTTAGTTAAGAGCGCATTCTCAGATGTACTGCGGCAAATGGAGATTCTTTTAGGTAAACGAGCAGACTTGTGTCTCCGTTGGGTGTAATTGGATTATTCAAATAAATAAATAATATAATATATAAACGCACAAATTTTTACGGCTATCAGCCTCCAATCCAAATCCTTTGCGCAGATCAGTTTTTATATTTTTTAATAAATCACCATGGAAATACATCAACAAAAGTATCTAAATCAAACGTCAACAGAACAGAGGGCTGAATAGAAATATTTTGCAAGAAAGTGCTGAATCTGCATATTAAAATGCCAATCCTAGTAAAAGATTTTACATGGACTCAAACATCAGAAAAGTTACATATAAAAATCCCGTTAAACCCGGTATATCGTGAAAATGTTGACTTGTTTACTACCGACTGCTATGTGAAGGCGCATTTTAACCCATTTCTTTTCGAACTATTTCTACTACACGATATAGATAATGATAAAAGTAAGTGTACAGTAAGAGATGACCTTATTATTTTAGATTTAAATAAAAAGGAGGAACAGGATTGGAAATGTTTAGAAAAGTCTTTGACTAAAGACGAAAAAATGAAACTAAGACAGGATGTGATAGAACAATGTCAAGAAAAGGCCAAAAAAGAATCCGAAGAAAAGGTAGTTAAGAAAAGTCAATTGGATCGATTCACAGTTCAACAGGCAATGGATATCGATAACAAGCATCACACATTGATGGACTCTAGAAGAGATGCCGAACGCAAAAGAGCTATGAATGATTTGGAGCAGTGGAGAGTTAGTTCTATCGAAAAGGGTGTAAAAGAAATAAACATAAATTCTCAAGTTAACCAACCTCATAAAGGAGTTAAAATTACCGAGCTGCCATCCTCAGACGTAGAAGAAGAAAGTGAAGAAATAAAGAAAGAGGAAACGAAGGAACCTCTGTCCAATAACCAAATAAAGAAGCAAGTTAAATCTGAGTTCGTGGAGAAGAAAAAGCTTGAAGCAACTAAACGAGTACTTCCGAAGTTAAGGGAAAGTGTTACTTTAGAAATTAAACATACGCCCAGATCTTTCCCTACACCTAGTCGGGAGTCAAAAGCTGATGAAGAAGAAGCTTGGCTAAAAAACGTCACACTAGCTCGAAGAGCTACTGGTAAATTTTTTATAACATTTACGTTACAGCATAATATAGGTACATACAGCGAAACATATTTTTTGGCAAACCTTAACTTGGAAAAGCATAAGAATTAAGGAGTACCTATGTTAGAATTTTCGCCATTTCGTGAACTTATGGCATTAGCATAATTAGGATCATGTCATACCATAACAAGTCAGTCTTAATAATTTCTAACGTACATGTAACAACCAATGGACAGTTAGCAATCTCTGACACGGCTTAACTACTCTCTAATTAAATAACTCAACTTCCAGGATTTGTATCTGAAGACCTGCGTCCCGAAGAGCAGGATCCTCAGTGGTGTAAGGAGAAGGGAGACGAGTTCTTCAGAAGCGGAAACTTCCTCGGCGCCATTAGCGCTTACACTCACGGCATCACTCTCTCAGATAAATTGCCAAGTCTGTTCGCCAACAGAGCTGCTACGCATTTCGCTCTGGGAAACTTCAATAAATGTGTAAGATTTGTCAAGGATTTATTTAATAGTAATTTTCCCAAGAACAATTGGTATCCATTAACAGCTTAAGTATTCTTTCTTTTCCGTATTATTTCCCTTCTTATATAAATGTGACAATAAGAGGATGGATTCCACCATAATTTTATTAATTTCGTAAGGCTGTCGTGAATCTATTATAACTATACACACTATTTAAGGTTAGTTATTCATGGTTAGAGAAGCATAGAGACTTTCTATCAGTAGTCTAATAGCTGCTAGACGAAAGAATAAATGGTACGTACATGTCTTCGGTATCAACTCGGCAGGAAACAAAAATGCTCACATAAAATTACACCAAAAAATCTTTCCATCAGGTAAACGATTGTTCAACGGCTTTGGACTTAATGAAACCAGCATGCGAGGGCAATCGTCGGAGCCGCGCGAAATGTATCGCACGCCGTGGAGCAGCGCTCGCTCGCCTCGGCTATTTGAGTAAGGGCATTGATGAAATGAAGGCAGCTACCAAATTGCTGCCAGATGATGAGAAAATTAAAAGGGATGTTTATAATATGGAGCGAGCTTGGGAACAAAACCCTGACTCAGATTGAAACACTTTCCTAAATTTCCTTATCATTATTGTATTATAGTCGAAGTTCCATTAAATTGAATAACTAGCCTAATCATAATTATTTATTGTGAAAGCTTGTCGAATAAAGGTCGCAGTCAAATCTTTCTTTCTTCATATCAGAGCATTCTTTTATCGTAAGGATATGATTATAGTATAGGCATGAAACGTAAAAACACAATGACTATAACAATAACTTTATATTATTAAAATAGAATAAAATTATAATACATACAAGTTTTGTTTTATTCCTCAACTATTTTCTTGCCCAAACCCAGATTGCTTAACATCGCTTGTGGCGAGGGGTCTCTGCCACGGAACCTCCTGAATACTTCACTGGGATGGCAGCTTCCCCCGCTGGCAAGGAAGGTGTCTTTATAACGTTTACCTACTGCTAGGATATCCTGATCTCCTAATCTGGCTTCCTCAAATGCACTAAAAATGTCGGCCGCAATCATCTCCGACCACAAGTGACAGTAATACGCGGCACCCCACTCTTCGGAGAAGATTTTCGTGAAAGATAACGGATGCGAGTCGAATTTATCGAAAGGCAGCTGATGATATTGATTCCACAATTCCTTCACTAGATCCCTCCAGAAGGTTTTCTTTGAATGCAATTCTAAGTCCAATCGTGACAGATAGAGTTCTTTACACAAATGGTATCCAGCCATGTGCCCTCTGACATTCTGTAGATTTTGAACAATTTCTTCTGGTAGTGGTTCATCAGTTTTGTAGTGGCCGCTTATGGCTTGTATTGTGTGGGGATCATATAGCCAGTGTGTCATAACTTGGCCACATACTTCTGCTGCGTCCCATTCAACATTTGACAAGCCGGCAACTTCAGCATAATTAGCTTTAGTCAGCAAATGGCGAAGTGAATGGCCGAATCTTTTAAACAACACACCTACTTCTTTGAAAGACAGCAATGAATTTTTTCCTTCAGATGGAGTTTGGAAATTGAAGATAAGAGCTGAAAGGGGATATGTTGATGTAATTGAACATTTGTTTCGGATTGCAACGTGCCAGCCAGCATCATCATAAACACGTATTTTGTCATCTTCACGCGCGTATGGGTCGAGGTAGAAGCCAGCGATTGGTTTATTACTCGAGTCGTCGTAAATGTCATAAAATTTAACATCCTTATGCCACGTGTGCACATTAGATCTCTCAACAATTTGTATTTTGAATAGTGTGCTGCATAAGTTAAAAAGACTATTAATTACCTTTGGTAGTGGGAAATATTCACGTATTTTGTCTTGATCAAAATTGTAAAGTGACCATAACTGTTTTCGTTGCCAGTAAGGTATATCCCAATGTTCAAGTTTCGTATCAAAGCCTCTTTCTTGTGCAAATTTCGACAGTACCTCTAATTCAATATCTTGCATAGGTCGAGCATGTTCTAGTAAACTATCAAGAAAATTGTGGACATTCTCTACAGATCCTGCCATTTTGGTTTCCATACTCATATCTGCAAATGAATCGTACCCTAGAATTGTTGCTTGTTCCTTTCTTAAGCTTCTAATTTCTTCTACTTGTAAGCTGGCATCAAACTCTTTGTTACCATAGCCAGAACATCTCTGGACATATGCTTGCCAAGTATTCCACCTCATACTTCTGTCCGGACAATATTGCATGAAGGGTTCATAGATATGAGGTTGCAATGTCACTGTCCAAGGTCCTTTGCTAGCATCATTATTAACAGACATAGCTTTTGCTACACTTTCTGGGAATTCCCTAGCTAATTGTTCATTGGTTATTGTACTTTTAAATAGTTTTGTTGCAGTATTTACTTTTTGACAGAGAATATTTTTCTCTTTTTGCATAGAATTGAGAACATTGTTTAACCTTTCCCTTTTAACACCTTTGACATCTAGGCCATTGAGTTTACCTTCCAAAATGTACTTATCCAAAAGTCTTTGTTCTTCATCAGTGAGTTTTTTGAGGCGATTCTTTTCTGTTATTGCAGCATGAAAGATAGGCACACTGTTGAATTTTGACAATCTGGCTCTGTGGGCTCTTTCATGGATCTGTATATAAGATTTAGTTGGCATTAAAGAACTATTACCTAAGTATAGTATCTTTGCCATCCCCCATGTCAATTCTAGTTGACTATCTAACTTTTCCAGAGGTTGGAATATCTCTACAAAAGCATTTTTGCAGTTTACTGAAGATTCTTCAATCTGCCTAACACCATTTTCGTATTCCAAACTATGCTTACTAATTGTGGCAATACATTTTTCAATTGAAATGTCACTAAATTCTGGCAATCCATTGTCAGATAGCAGGATATTTTTATCTCCATCTTCACCAATTTCCGGAATTCTGGAATATTAAAATAAATGTCTTTTAAGGATGCAAAATATTAAATGTTTCTTTTAATTTACTTAAAAACTTAATGTTGTTGATTATGTTCCATAAGCTTCTTCATCTAGTTCAAACAATAACTTTTGATTCCCCTAAAAATGTTGACAGTAACAGAAAGAGACAATACCCATTAAATAGAGAATGCTAGACTTTGGTAAGAGACTGACAAAATAAATAAAAAAACATTTGGGTCTTTGCAACCACATTAAATGGTAAGCTTTTGTAACTTTGGCTGTGCCATGGAAGTGACTATTTTCATCTGTGTGATCTGTGACTGAAATAACAATGGTAAGATGCTGTTTGCTATTTAATGAAAAAAAAAAAAAATTTGTTTTGTACATAAAAGGAACATAAATTTTATGAAATTGATATCAAAAATTAAGAGTTGTTTGAGGTGTTTGTTTTGGTAAATTACAATTGAGAACTGAAAATGTATTGTATACCTTAAGGAGGCATACCTTTAATAAAGTCCTATTAACTCCAAAAAATGTAATGTTTGGTAAGATTATAGATTAAAATACATATAAATATATGGATAGATTTGACATGTGAAAAATAATATTATGGCACTAATTATGTGTAAGTTTTTATTTGATTCAACTAAGGCCTCTGTTTTTTATCTGAGTTAATATAAGAGGAACAAGTACAAGCTATAAATTCACGCTTTTCGTAATAAATCGATAATATTAGAGGTACTTACAAAACAACATATCCAGAGTTACGCTTGTTCTGATAAAATGGCCTTTTTATGTGTCGTGTTATAATATTTAGCCGCAAAAAAGATGAAGCCATATTAAAACTTTAGATCTAATTAAATTACAAAATAATATTTTTTATTTTTAAGCCGATCGTTTCCATACTCCGTCCATAATCACATTGACATGACACATGACATGACAGCTGATTTCACCATAGACTGCAGACCTATATCTAGACATAGTGTTGTGTGATCTAGATTGTACTAGAAACCATAGACATCACAGAGAAACAGCCGTTTGAGCCGTTTCCACTGCACGAGTTACACGACAGTTAACACGCGTTCTCAATATTCAACTATGAATCTGCCTTGCATACCTACTAGATCAGTATGCAAGGCAGATTCATAGATATATAATATAGATTTATTACTGTATGAAACCAGTTTTAACAACTGTTTCGACAAATAATAGCCGTCTTGCGATCAATGCGATCTACGATCAACATCAATAAAATTAATGCAGCCAGGATAAATTAGTCGGGATTGAATGGGAAAAAAGTTGAGTTTTAACTACCAACTAACAAACTAATTTAAGAGTTAGGAAATAAAATAATAGCATAGTCAGCAATAATTTATTTTACTAAAATGAATTCAACATTATCACTGTCCTTCTCAATAACTGCAGCGACATTATCCGCCATAGAAACGTTGACTATCGGACAGGTACAGAGTGCGGCACATTCGCATGTTTGTTGCTCACGATTAGGTTTCTCGTTCTCATTAAACTCGTTAAACTTAATAACATTAGCCATAGGTTCTTTTACTGGTGGACTGCAGCAGAAGTCTGTATCTAATCCCATTTTTTCACCATCTTCTAATGTTTGTGGGAGATGCTGGTTTAATGTTTCAGGGAGAAGTAAACTTGCTATTCCACCGGCCACAAGTAATGCTCCCATTATAATTAAAGGTAGCACCATGATGTCTGAGCCCTGCCACAAAGAAAATAAATTTATTAAAATATGCCGGAACAGCATTCAGCAGCAAGGCTTTTTGTCTTTGTGTATCCATGAAGCTTTGAGTGTGAATTGTGAAACATGCCTACTGCACTTACTAGGTAATTAACAAGTGGAATGAAGATGGGGCCAAGCATCCCAAGAACTGAACTGAGACTCATTCCCAGCCCTCTGACAACTGTCGGATACAGTTCTGAAGCCATTAATGGAAGTACCACGAAAGACGATGAGATTCCCATTTTCCCAACACAGTAGAGAGCCAAAGTGACGTTCGTTTCTGTAAGGCCATCAATGTCATTGGTTAGGTCATAGCTTACGAGAGATGAAAATAATAAGTTTAACTGAGTTATTACATTATAGAGGGTAAAAGATCACAGCAGGGGCGTAGCTACCGTCCTATCAGCCGTATCAATGCTCGATCTATTCTTTAAGACTCTTACATAACATTAACAATAAATTCATTAGTGCTAGTACATAATACCTACAAGAGATAACTTAAACAAACGAGTACCATGTTGCACTAGGAACGTTGTCAAGCAAGCGATGCCTCCCACAACCATGCTCATGCAAAGGGTCCATCTTCGACCCAGCCTTTCCATAGATGGCCACAGAAAGAGATAAGTTGGGAGTTCAACGATTCCAGCAAGGAAAAAGTTCAAAAACTCATCGCCGCCCAGAACCGGCGCATAATACGAGAGTCCAACGTAGACGCTAGTGTTCGTGAACCAGATGAAGGTAATGATGATCGTTTTTTTCCGTAGGTTTGGTGTCTTGAACAAGTCAAGGATGCCGTATTTGCGCGACTTCTCCTTTTCTAAGTTCAGCTTCAGTCGGTCAGACTCATATTTGCGTCGCAAGTGTACCATGTAGTTAGCTGGCAACGATTTTCCATTTATTCTGAAACGGGCATAAACAATTGCGACGGTCTTGTGGAAAAATGTTATTAATAAGAGATAAGTTTCTTAAAAATGTTGGATTACGATACTAATATTAGCAGAGTTTGCTACTATTTCTAATAGATTTTATGAATAGATAAGATATTACAGTAAGCTATGTAATGTAATCTATGTAATTTTTAACGTAATAAAGACATACAAACCTAGCCATATTCTTTAAGATAGCCTCCGCTCTTTCGAACTGTCCCCTCGCCAGAAGCCATCTGGGGCTCTCAGGCATCAGCCAGAAATACAGAAAGAAGAGTACAAACGGCAGGGTCGTAGTCAGTGCTAAGTAACGCCAGTCGCGAACCAAGTAGACCACGCCAGCTAGCATGATAAGACCCATGGAGTACGCTATGTTGGAGAGGATTGTGCACAGCGTTCGGTAATGAGGTCCCACTAGTTCTATAGCTGTCAGCATGGCGACAAACAAATAAATCGTAAATTAAATTACCAAGCAGCTTTGGAACTTAATTTTGTTTAGCTATTTAAAACGTCATTTTTGTCACCGACTTTACTTTAGAAAACTTAGAAATAGGAATACGTATACCTAACTACTCGTATAAGTATATGTTGAAATTTTTCGTAAATAGGTATATTCTGTATAACTTTGTTTTTAAAATAACATTTTTTTACTAAAATTTTTTGTTGATGACAA
>DWAV01002599.1:0-10897 GCA_018231305.1 Noctuana lactifera | reverse complement strand
TGGGATTATTAGAGATGACCATGAATTTTGTCTTTTTTATGTTCATCCTGAGACCAGCCCTTTCGCTGCATTCCTCTAAACTTCTAACCATTTGCTGTAGGTCAGCCGCTGTCGACGCTATCAAGACTGTATCATCAGCATACCGAAGATTGTTAATGTTGCGGCCATTTATTTTCATGCCACAGTCAAGATGATGCAGAGCTTCCGTTATTATAGCTTCTGAGTATAGGTTAAAAAGAATAGGTGACAGAATGCAGCCTTGTCTTACTCCTCTTTGGATGACTACAGGATTAGTTTCCGCTCCGTCTACTCTTACAGTGGCGTGTTGGTTCCAATACAAGTTTTGAATAAATGTTATGTCTTTTCCGTCGAGACCAACATCGTTTAAAAGATCCAGCATTCGATCATGTAGTACCCGATCAAAGGCCTTTTCATAATCGACGAAACAGAGAAAGACGTCCTGTTGCATGTCTCTGCATTTTTGGACCAAAACATGTATGGCAAATAGTGCCTCTCTCGTGCCAACGCCAGATCGGAAGCCAAACTGACTGTCACCAAGCTGTTCGTCACACTTTACCCTGATGCGCTCATGGATGATAGAGAGGAGAAGCTTTAGTACTTGACTCATCAAACTAATTGTTCGAAATTCGTCACATCTTTTCGCATTGGGTTTCTTTGGGAGTGGCACAAATACTGACTTCAGCCAGTCATCAGGGATTTGGCCTGTATCGTATACCTGATTAAGAAGCTTTACTAAGGCATCTAGGTTTTCGTCTTTCACCAATTTAAGGACTTCTATGTGGATGTTGTCAGGTCCTGCAGCTTTTCCAGTTTTTGCCTTCTGTAATGCCTTTCGGACTTCATCTTTCAAAATAGGAAGACCCTTGTCAGTTTTACAGTTGGAATTCAAGCTTCTGGAATTATCTGCAAACATGGTCTCAATATATTGCTCCCATATTCGTTTTCTTTCTTCGAGGCCAAGAACAGGGAGATTATTTGCATCCACTAATTGGTGAATCGGGCGTCTTTGTTCAACCATGGACTTGATTTCTTTATGCATGTTGAATGCATCATGTTTGTTTTGAAGCTCTTCAAGGCGAGTGCATTTTTTATTGTACCAGGTGTTACGGGCAAAGCGAACCTCTCTCCGAATTTCGGAGTCTATGCTTTTATACAACTCGTCATTGTTTTTGTGAAGTCTTCTTTTCTCTATAAGTTGATAAATTTTATCAGTCATCCACGGTTGTTTTGCAACCCAATTATCTGGTTTTAGAATTTGTTGGTTGATTTTGTGTACTCTAGATTTTAAGTCATACCATTGTTTCTCAACAGTCTCATGACCTTGCTTAGCTGCTTCGGCCCATTCATTGATTTCTCCAATCACGCCGAGTTTACAATGTTCATCTTTGACCTTTAAGACATTGACGATGTTTTTGGCTTGTCGTTTAGGCATCTTTTTTAAGACCAGTATCATTTCTGCAACCACGGGATTATGATCTGACCGAATGTCAGCACCTGGATATGTTTTGGCGCTCTTCACGCAGTTTCTAAACCTTTTGTTAATTAAGATATAATCGATTTGGTTTCGGATTATATGTTCAAGTTTGTGCCGTGGTGACGTCCAAACGTAATCGTAACAAAATAATAACAGAACATAATATTTTTTTGCATGTTTTATATTTTCAAAGTCAACAACGAATTAATTTGCATTTATAATAAAATTTTGGCACACAACAAAACATATTAAGCAAGAGAAATTCTTGTATATCCGCTTCGCCGGGAAGTATGCAACATACATACCTACCTAAATAGCGCTCGAGTCATTTCACGTCGCACTATCCCGCGCACGTTAAACTCATAATATTCATAAACAGATTACGTGAGAGAAACTTACGTGGAGCACTTTACTCTGTGACGTATTTTACAAGTAACTACAAGCACGTGACACTAAGTTTTCACTTGCCTCGATGGAAAGGTTTCTTCAAGAAATCTCATTTTAAATCATGTTTGAATTCCTTTAGAACCCACTTTGAGTTTCTCATTGCTTTCTAATATTCTTAAATCTATGTATACTAGCGAACACTAGACTATCAATGTTGGAAATTTTAAATATTTTTATCCTAATAACTTCTTAATTCCATTCCGTTACAGTCATGGAGCTTTTTAAATTTCCAAAATACCAAATTGCCCCCAATTGCACACAGTTGTATTTTTTTTATTTTTACCTACAAATAAGTAATAAAGCTTACTTCATCGGGAGTGAAATCCTTAAATTTCACTCGTAAATCAAATTGGGGTTGTCTGTAAAAAATCCCGAAAGACAAAATCAATTAAAATTTTATATCGAATGCAAGCGAAGCTTATTGCGTCTCGTGAAAAAATACCGCTTTCATTATTTTCGCCAATTTTAATTTTACGATTGTCGTGCTCGATTGGTCGTGCTCGATTGGTCGATTTTACGGAAATTCGTAAATTTTACTCTGAATTTTCCATCCGAATTTTGAATTGACCAGCGTATACAATACGTAAAATTAAAAATTTACCCTAACCTTACATGCATTTATAATTTATGAAGTTACCTGCACTATTTTAAAAAGTAAATTTCACTAGTTTTTTCCCATAAAACACGTTTAAACCTACAGCTTATGTTTATCACCATAATTGTCATTATTTTCTTTCTTCAGTTTTCATTTATATGAACTCATCACTTACATAATGACTCATCACAAATTATTTCAATGTTAAAGTATGTATTGTACGTATAAGTAATATCTATATTAAGTTCTAAGTGTGTATTCATGAACATACTCGAAATATCACAAAACACTTCATTATCCTTCTTTTTTATTTCTTTTTATTCAACTCGAAATTGTTTTCGACTTATCAGTTTTATATCCTAACATCGTAGTCGCATCGCTTCGATGGTCTTTATCAGGTTTTCAATAACTATAAAATTACATACACGTATCCACGTTATCTCACGACTATGTGCAGTATTGAGGCAATATGTAATATACATAATCAAAGAAAAGATCACATTATTGATCTTATCGTAGGAACACAACAATGACTGTAAAATTAACGAGATGAGACATTGAATCCACATGAACCAAATTAAAATATATTTTACAACTTCTGAAAACTGTTTCCTTCATATTTGTGTGCCACAAATTTTAATGAAAAGAGCATGAACTTATTAAGAATAGCTTTTTACTGGTCTGGTAAAGTTATCAATTACCAACGGCCCTTTTTGAGCGATGTGGTAGTCCATGGGTCGAACTGACCACAGTTAACATCAGGTGGCCTGCATGCTCGTTTGTGCTCATAAACGATATAGAAATAACCTATAAACAAAGACCTTTAAGATATATATTAGATGTATTTTCATATTGATGTATCATGTAATAAATCAGTATATTATATTATAGTAGATTATAATTATATCCTACGAAGCACGTTTTTAACTGCAAGGAGATTCTCATATTAAATGGACTGGAACATTTTATATACTGTTTGTATCTATTACTTATACTACTCACCTCGTTGACAGTCAAAATTACTCAAAATTAAGCCTCTATATTGACATAAATTTATGGCCATTAACGTTTAATGTTATATTTATAATCTGCATTGAAATTATTATGTTCAACCACGTTTGTGGTAATTCTAATTATCACACGCAGTGGTAATCTCTATTAATACTAATTAATGAAGAATAATGCATGTATGTCTGTCTGTGGTTTTAACTATTTGAACCAATAAAATCTACATAAATATTTAAATTTGTAGATTTTAAATTAATCCTTTGATGTGGGTTTTTAATCTTGCCTATCTATAGAGATACACAAGATTAAAAAACCATAGACATAAAAAAAATAACACAAAACTCTACTCCTATCTATTTAAACATTTTCTTAAGTTTGTCATTTTTGTATAAACATCAAGATCAATTCCTTGTTTAAAGCTCAAATTTAATTTCACAGGGCCCGTTTACTGAACTCTATTAACCAAAAAAAAAAGTAAAAAAGGGAATAAAACGCAAATTAAAAGCCTCGCCTAGCGTCCGAGCCGTTCGGGCGCTTATAAAAGTGTTTAATTAAACTGTTGTTATAGATGGGGTCGCCGCGAGATGGCGCTTCATCAACAGCTGTAACTTGTAGCACTCTTTTCGACTTTATTTTTAATTCGACTTAATTACAAGAGTTACGACGTCCGGGCCTTAGCTCTTACGTTTTAGTTAGTAGTGCTGTTTAATGCAAGGGAACGAAGCTATCAAGACGAAGAATTAAACCTTACTGTTGTTAATTCAATGTTGTATGCCAAGAATTACGACCCAAGATTATGTGATAGCAATCTGGTTAGAAGTTCTTCGAGAAGGACTAAGTCTCATGCAATTCAACTCATTTTGAGAGCAGTCTTACAAATTTTCTTCTTCTACTTTTGATAGAGTGTCCGTGACTGCTTATAAATTTATTTTTCTGCTCATAAATTTATTTATTAAACATAAGTTAAAGAACACCAACTATGGAGCATTAATCCAGTCATAACGTAACTTGAGTACTCGCTAATCAAAGACGTAAAATGAGAATTTATTGTGTGCACTGTTCCTTACCAAGTTTATTGTACGTTTGTATGGCGGCGGCAATTACTCAACTCTCGTATAAACTCGGTATTAAAGCTAAGGATTTGTTTAGTAGTTGGTATACAGCCGGACTACTTGCCATTGGCCCGATATTATAAAACGATACAATGTAGATTTTTATTGGTTGCACCGTTTCTCAGAATGCGGTGATTAAGTAAAGAAACATTGTTTAAAGAATTCTTTTCAAACGAAATAAATCAAGATATAATTTGCCGTTGTCGATAAGTTAAATGCCTGAAGTTCGACACATCGCAACATTTGGACGTCGATTAAAATTCTCATACAAACTAGTGCAGTATATAGTAGATACATACATGATAATATCATACACATTTGAGAAGGTTATTAACTTACACCTTTAGGTACTTACTTAATATATCACTGCGCTCTCTTTTAATAAAAATAAGACTGACCTTTCTATTTCTAATCATAAGTTTGAAACAGCACCGTATAATTTATCCAATTATTTTTAAATCAGTGCTCATAATAACGATGCACTCAATGTTTCTGACTTCATTGGAGTGTTAAATTCATTTTTTTTTATTAGATTGCTGGTTTTGAACTAGGTACATAACTACAAATGAAACGAAAATTTTATTGTTATATCAGTAAGTTCAACCATTACAAAAACTTTCAGCCAAGGATTGTTAAATCGCACAGAATTGGGGATTAAAACGATATGAAAATCATCAAGAAATGTTAAAGGATAAAGTTAACAGTTTTAATTTTGAAGTTTTCCATTTCAACCGCGCTGGCAACGTTTAATTTCCGGTAGAGGAATGATCAGAAGCGGCTAAGCCAGGCTCAAAAATTGAAAGGCCACGTCTACTCTTATTAAAAAATAACTACTGCGCAAACGACCTCAAATGACAATTGATGAAATTGCACCTTACCTATTTAGATCCTTTACTTTACTACATTTCACCCAAAAGTAGCAGAGATAGCAGCTTATGGATAATCCACGTACCTATGTACTTACCTGCTTGTTATATTTCTTTTTTTGTAATGGTTACCACGCCAGTCCACCATTCGAAGGGTCCCGGGTCGATACCCTGCGGGCAGAAATTTAAATGATTAATTTAGATTTCTGTTATCGGTCTGGGTGTTTGTGTATTAGTCTTTGTGTGTATCCATGGCACCCAAGACACAGGGAATCCTAGTATGGGGCTGTGAGTGTGAAGCGTTATAATAAAGAATATCTGTATTATATTATTCAACTAAATGTTGACACCGTTACAGTTAGATTCCGTGTTGTACAATTTCATAAAATTATGTGCCCTCTGATTGCTCCGGTGTCGCGTCGGGGCTGGTGTCGTTCAATGAAGACGCGCCCTGTATCCATTAGGAACAATGTTACGTTATAAGTTATATCGAAGGCGGTTAAATAATAAGCGAGAAACTAATAAATGTCCTTAAATTTCCATAAAAGAATTCATGTTTCAATCACACATGAATCTGTAAATTTTATCCTTTGTTCAGAATATACCTTGATTATAGAAATAGTAAGACTGAAGATATTGTTAGTACCGGTTTACCTGCTTTTTCATATTTTACATGTTGAAATATGATATTACCTATACACTGCCATCAAATGATATAAAAGCCATTTATAATGGTGTACATAATTGAAGTTTAAATTAGTTAAATAATGTAGAGAAATGATTGATGAGAACGTAGAAAAATTGTCATAGTATTAGTTTAAGTGCCTGACACGCTATTCAAGATGAAATTACTTAAAGGTACTACGTTTAAATTAAAAAAAAAATTCACTGTACTTTTATTTAGCTTTTTTTTATAATATCGACATTGTTAAGTAATAAACAAGGTGCAAAGTTAGTTTATATTTTCATGCTTATGTTGAGACTTGTCGTTAAGTACTTTGTTTTGCCCGGAGACTCGTCAAGGTTTGTTGAATCTCTACGTCTCTTACATATTTACTTTTAGGCATAATTAATGTTAATTATAAATTATGTAAAGTACAACTGAGATGTTTGTGGCATCCCGCGCTTGCTCTCCTTATGTTTTAAACTAATTAAGAGTTATTTTAAATTACGTAATACAAATTTTTTGTTTGTATTGTTGTATTTTTAATAAGGTGTTTACATACAAAGCAAAGGTCCGTAAATAAATAAATACAGTACATACCTACGAGTATATCCTAACTACAAGAGTAAAAGAAAAGAACATGAAGAAAAATTTAGAATTTTAAGTAGAAGTTTCATAATTTTAAGAAAAAAACTTAACAGTGAAAAGGAATAGCCTTAGTAAATAGCCTTAGCCTTAAGAATAGCCTTCTAAGGGAAAAATAAAAAAAAAAGAGCCCGTTGGGAACTTTTTTTTTATTTAAACCACAAAATATTATAAAGTTCAAAATATAATGAAATATACGAGTATATCTAATATATTATTATTATAATATTATCTACCTTCATTGTTTCACTACATGTCATATAAAAAGGATTTCTAAAGCGACATTGCCCTAAAACAACCACCAGGAGAGTAGACTTACGAGTATAAAGAAGTCACATAATATCAAATGTCGAAACGTGAAGAAGCACGCCGAAGTAACTAGTCAAACGGATTCAAATAAGCAATTTCCTCTCGTACAATCTCGAATAGCCCACACTCGTGAGTAACTGCGGTACTCTAGCGTTCTATGAGACCTATTCAGATTTGCTCGTGAGAAGAAAAAACAAAATTACAGTCAATTTGTTGCGATATCCTTATGGTGAAGCAATCCTCTTATGTGAAGTTATGGTTGGATCGAAATAGCGAGAAAGACTATTGACTGTAGACAGTTTGTTCGACACACAACGGGTAGCGGTAGACGATTATTTTTTAGGTCGTATTAACTTTAAAGCGAAGTTAAAACATAAGATTCTTCTCAAATAATGGTAACACAACAGTAGTTACCAACTTCAGTATACTTTATTGATATGGTATGTCTTAGCCTAGGAACCCCGTATTTTGAAGTTGTTTATTAACCTTTCCATAGAGGCCATGGTGATAATGCTCCAGGAACCTACCAACTACAAGAAAAGTAACCATATCCATTAGTAGATGATAGAAATGATTTGCAGGGTAGCAAATCGTAGTACCAAACACATTATGATTGGTTATCCTTACGGACTTATGTATCGTTAATAGCTGGAAATAAGACTTAAACCTGACAAACCTAATGATTATCTTGCAAGGAGCGAAAGTTTTTCGCTTTGCTTGCGTTGGAATTGGCCGCAGGTTTTATCTAAATAAGGTGGTTATTACAGATAATACAACGCGAATTGCTAGCTTGACCCTTCTGTCCTTTGTTGTTTGATCTTTTATGAACAAATTCAACGTGTTCTATAAAATGTGTTTTGGCCTCGACTTTTTGATATAACTTATAGCTTTTATTCGGCACAATGATACATTATATATTATTATTATTATATTAAATTTTTTTGTGATGTACTGTCGGTTTCCGAAAGACTTATCGAAGATAAACTTGTTTAACATTTATGTTAAGTTAACAGTTCTGTCAAATAAATTTCACTTTCTGAAACATAACTTACCTAATAGAAACTTGACAATAAATTAGTTAATTTTTTTGATAATTAGCCTTTTCTTTTTGTTCCATAATAAAGCATGCTGATAATCTATGGTACAATCTATGGTAAGGCTTCAGTATATCAGTAAATGTAAGGACTGAGAAGATAAGAAGTGCAAATAGACATATCTTATACAAGTATAGCTCAGAACGTTATTCAATAAGAGAATAAAATCAGCTTAAGTGAACTCGAATTTCGCCGTTTCAAAAAAGCGACTTTCCAAAAGCCTTTCCCTTAACATTTCCTTTCTCTTCCCTCGAGTTTTATGAGTTTTTTACGGTGCCATCTGCACGCTACACTAAGCTTATGTACTCGATTTCATCAATATCCACTCAGTGATTTCTGCATAAGCGGTTTTGGAACTGTGTAGACGTTAGTTTTTCTTTTTATTATCTCTTACAATCTTGCACTTATTGATATTTTAGAAAGAGTTTTAGTTATGAACTATGTGTTATTCATATCTGAATTATTTTGTGTAGAGGTGGCCGCTTTATAAAATAATAATAACGCTTCACACTTATAGCCCCACACTAGGATTCCCTGTGTCGTGGGTGCCATGGACACACACAAAGATAAATACTCTAAACAGTAACAAAAATCTAAATTCATCATTCATCAGGTGGCATGGCGTGGTAACCACTACACCACGGGGGTCGTCATTGACTGAATTGACTGAAAAAAAAAAAATTGACTGTTGTCTATTGACTGAATCAGTCTCATTTCGAATGAAGTAATTTCTTGAGTTTTGCATAAAAGGAATCTCTACCATACCTATCTAGTATAGTACCTAAGTATAGTAAAGGAGTAACTATCTAGTCTAATGTGTAGTAGTGGTTATCAAGACGGTCCCATTCGGAGGGTCCTGGGTTCGATTCCTAGCTGGGCAAAAGATCAAATGATGAATTTAGATTTCTGTTCCCGGTGTAGGTGCTTCGGTAAATGTCTGTGTGTGTCCATGGTACCCACGACTCAGGTAATTGTATTATGAAGCTATAACTGTGTATGGTAAAGTTAGTAACAAACTACCAAACGAACCATTAAATTTTATACGAATTGATACTCTCGTTAAATTGCACGTGTATAGTATCCAATATTTTGTTTTCAGCTTAAGCTATGAAGCTTTCGTGGTAGGTCTACTAGTAGGCGCTTTCACAACAGCGTAACTGCCAAATGAACACTTAAAAGCTAAAGCTAGATTAAGGCTTAACTCAGACACGCCACTAACAATCCATTTCATGACCACAAAGCCTTATGGCTATCTATTCTGTGACTGCGGGTTCCCGTTGATATAATATTGAAATACCATACTAATGGTGACTGAGTTGTTGATAATTGGCATTGAATACCCCATATTGTCAGTATTGTCACACGACATAGTAAGTTAGTTTTGTTTTATTAAAATTATTAAAATAAACAAAATTTAAGCGTGAATTTAAGAGCACATTAAGTCGGTCCCGTTTGATATCGACAGATAACAGTGTCGTTAAACATGGTCGGAGGCCCTTTGGGCGGTTTGACAACATCCGACACAGATTGACCACTAACCCGTGTCTCCACCAATCCGCATTGGAGCAGTGTGGTGGAGTATGCTTCAGGCCTTCCTCCGTTCTGGGGAGAGACCTGTGCCCAACAGTGGGACATAAAAAGGGTTGAAGGCAACAACTATGAAACGGAAAATTAACGTAGACACACTTCGATAAAAATATTAACAGTAACAAAAGACACGTAATACACATATAATAAATAACTTTACTTTAAAGTAAGATTAACGTGATTGTGATTTTATTATCAGCGAATCTTAAATTGGTAAGTCTGAGTTAAGCCTTAAGGCTAACATAAAGCTTAGTGCATGGATGCGGGTAACACGAGACGCCAGCAGACAATGCTGCCTCCCTTATTGCATAGCTCTTAAATTGTAGTGCGGTTTCAATGCAAGTGCCCCTGACGTTAAATTATTGTCGCGTTGCAACGTATTCGTAGCGCCTCTACTCGCTGTACACGTGTGTTGGGTTTTAGGCCTGTTCGTTATCTAACCTATGTCGGGTTACACCGACTAGTTGTAGAACTGCGAATGTTCTGGAGTAATTATAGTTACAGTAAGTGGGAATAAATACTGAATCTATATAGTTTATTTTTTGTTAGAAAGTATTGAACCGATAAGACATACTTTTTAGGCTTTTGTTACTTGCTTATTAAATTTTTTATCCAATCGAATGAAGATCTGAGAAAAGACTTGCTCACTCAAGTCATGAAAATATTAATACACACCGAATACAAAAAAGCAGATCTGATATTTTGCACTTGACTGAAATAGGAAGTGTTTTTGACAACCGCTTAGATTTGTTATTTCATAATGTAGTCTCTACATAAAATTCGCACCTCTATGTTTTCAAACAAATGTATAACAATATGCGCAACCAGTATAAGAGCTCATTCACACTACAACTTCCAGTGGGTTTTGTTCTGGGGATGGTCTAAGATCGGCCTAATGCCTTCAACCCTTTTTTATGTCCCACTGCTGGGCACGGGTCTCTCCCCACAACCGGGGAAGGTCTGGAGCATAATCCACCACGCTGCTCCAATGCGGATTAGTTAGTGGCCAACCCGTGTCGGATGTTGTCAAACCGCCCAAAGAGCCTCCGACCAGGTTTAACGACTGTTATCTATC
>DWAV01002598.1:0-10898 GCA_018231305.1 Noctuana lactifera | reverse complement strand
GAAAGAGGAGAACATGTATTTATATCTCCACTGCTGAACATTTCACATACTTCAATCAATGTTTCATTCGGACTTCCAAAAATATTTTTGAAGTTAGAATAGCGTAATGAATGTTAGTTTCTGTAAACAGTTTTCGCGGTAAACACGAAACTTTTCCAACCATATTCATACCTACTTAACATCGAAATAAAGGCCAGGGAGGAACGGGCAGCTAACATTTATAGCTGGAACAAATGAAATAAGGTATAACTGCGGACGCATAATGAATTCCTTATTAGTTCTCTCCTGTTTCTGCAAGTTTCTAGGAAACTCTGTAATGGATTCTGCTCCGCTATTATGCAATTTGGTTGCCAACATTGTTACAAGACAAAAGATAATGCTATATTGTGTTAAGATTTCATGCGACTCTACATAATAATATCTTCATTTATTTCTTGAATGATTATATTTATCTTAGTGATGGTGCTTAAGATACCTACTTTATGCTTAGCTATTTCGGAAAATATTAAATATTTATTGTAACTTGTAACAAAATAAAACATGATCCAGATTATTAGTTATTAGAAATCTATCAAAAAGAGAATGCAGCGTAATGTTTATCAAAAACTAGTGATTGGCTACTAACAAAACATATTTAATTTCGATAATCCAAACATTCTTCATATTTCCCGAGATCAGTAATTGCTATCAAGATGTGAAAATTGTTAAGTAAATTTCTTAATCATCTCCTCGAGTTAAGAAGACTTGAAATATCTCGGCAGGTCGGAATGTAGGTTGAAAGTTATTTTCCGTTTAGAAACGACCTTTCGCTGAAAGCCCTCAATGATGAAAGGAAAAAGATCTGCGGAGATACTCTTGTGATCATCTCATGCGAAATCTTGTCCCATTATTGTCGAGAATAGTGTAAAAAGGAGTAATATAGAGGATATTCATGACGTTCTAAACTAGGACTTCAATTATACTCGTGTAGTGTGGATGTCACAAACCGGCTCATTAGTGTCTGGCTCATGTACTATACCGAAATACTCTTGCGCAAGGAGTGTTTTGGAATTTCTCCCCCTTCACCGAATTCACTGAGACAGGCCACCAGGGGTTTTGGCGATGAAAGAACCATTGAATACAGAACAGAAGATCAGCACATAACCCGGTATCATTTTCTGGTATCCGGGTATCGTAACGTATATCCCTGTCAACAAAGAAAAAAGATATTAAACACGTTAGAACGAACTTATGAGCTCAAGTGACAAAGACCAGAGGCATCGTACACATTAAAGATAAGAAAAATAATATAGTCTATTTATACTGACGATACAACAGTGTATTAATTAACAGTCTTATTAGTTTTAGATAGTGAAAGAGAATAAAGACTGTCATCTTTTCTTTATGTAACAAGTGCTTGTGACAAGTGACCTTTTCGTGATTCTTTATGGCTACAGAAATACGGCTTCGTAGCTTCTTAGAAACTATGTTAAATTGTTATCTAACTACAATAATCGCTAAATATGTACCTAAATGTACATAAAACTAATTTTCCAGTAATGTTTTTGTATGATTCACAAACTTACACGCTCTCGAAAATTCATAAGGCTATTAAGTTATCCATGTTCTTTCGAAGAAATTATTTTGATTATTCATCTGCTCCGCTAAAGAAATTGCTCAGTTTTTCTTGACTAGATGAGCGTTCATTTCGCTCTCTCATTTTCAACTTAATACACTAGGGAAATTGTTTAATTTTTTCGAATCACTGTCGGTGTATTCGCAATTTTTAATCCATGAATTGTATTGTTTCAGTATTGAAATTATAATTTAGAGGGTTTTCACTTTATCCGACTTTTTATTTCTACTTCATTACATGGAAAGCAATTTGGCCATAGTTCTTTCAACTACGCCAAGGGCTAGATTGTTAACTGATTTTAATGTGTATATTGTAATAAAAACGTGTGTGTGTGCGTGTGTACTTTTTTATCAGTTCTCATTCTCTTTTTTTTTTAATCGTGCCATTTCAGCAATCTACAATGTAGCAACGAAAAGATCAATTCATTGTTAAACGCTGTAGAAAATGCACGTACAAATAAATTATTAGGTATATTCGCTATCGAACCACATCGAGTGCTAAATATCTCACTGTAGGCCTCAATCTCAAAAGTGTGTAAATATTTTATTCATCATTGGTCGGCCGCCCCAGTTCTGTTAGCCTCGTACGCTGGGGTTTGTTCATTAAAAAGTTATTTGCTCAGGCACTGATATGTAACGCTGATATATGGTAATCCTGTTCGATCTGTTAAAGCAAACATCCGAGTTGTCCTCGGATGTCGGTTGCGTGCTCCGATGTCGGATTATACCAGCTTTGAACGGGTTTGAAACACATCAAATGCTACGGAATCCATACACGAATCAACGGCATCTTTTCGAAATTGTGTTTAATAAGTACTACTATTATTTAACGTTACGTTACTTTTGCTTACGTTAGTATGTATAGTTCTACAAATTGCTTAGTAACACAGAAAATATATGTACCTATAAATCTATTGTATAGATTGCATTAGGTGCTATAACTTGAAGAGTTAGCCTGGTGACGACTACTGCCAGGATATTGTTTCGGTGGGGCAGATGTGGAATTGTGGATGCCGGACATACATTCATTTGAGACGACCACCTCAGAATTGAAGAGTCTACTATCTATGAGTTGAGATTAGCATATACGAATTTGGACGTTTACATCCATGGGTGAATCCTTTACATCCTAATGTTAAGTGGTTATCTGTGGCCTATACATTCGTTTGTTACTCAATTTGAATAAAATAATATAATTACTAAAAAGTATTCTGTCTAAGTTTCTGCGATGACGAACGATGCGAAATAATATTGTACATTCAAAATAAACATAATGTCAAAATAAGCACTCAGATACTATTTACCCACTTAAAGTTAAGAGTCTCGCAAAAGTCGTCTATATAATAGACAAATTGCCTTACATTTTGTCTTCTTACAAGAGAACTAAGAGGATTAGGACCATGTGGTGCTATCCTTGTACATCTTCACTTAGGCTTAGATGAGTCTCTTTACAACTGTAATATTATAAAAGCCTACGTGTGCTGGCATGTTTGCAAGTCTTAGTGTGAACGTGTGATGATTATTATGTTATGGAAATGTTAGAGTTCTATTACATTTAGGTATGCGTATCTTCCTATTTATTTACAGAATATTGGATTCATATTTTAGTATGTTTCTTTGCTAGGTTTCCAAAACGTATTCTTAAATTTCAGATGAGCCTTCGAGAAATCCTTGATATTAAGACGTAGCACTAAGCAAAATTACCAATTATAGATTTTATTTTTACATTAATGTATTTGGACTCTCTCACCTCACATGCAATTTCGGCCATGTTTAGTTTAACTGAATCGCTCTATTAAAATTGATAAGTTCCTAGCATTGTGCCCCCTCTTAATTTGAAATAACTTACGAACTAAATCGATGGTAATTTTAAAGTAGGTAAAAGTACAGTATTATAAAAAAAAAACCCAAAAGTATGTTTTTAGTAAGAACTGCAAAAATGTTCTGTATTTTTGACTCGACAAAAATTATGATGCCGGATTGAATTAACCGACACCGCTGTCACGTATTGATTGGATGGCACCCAAAACCGCATAGATTTATAGATGCGGCTGCACGCCGTGACTGGTTAGGTATTCTGCCATTAAACGTGACATGTTATATTCGCAAACGGGAATCGTTTATGCGTGTAGGCAAACTGTTTTTGTGGTTTATGGTTATATGTTACTAAGTCCTATCAGTGTCGCAAAGATAGAATTTTTAGTATCAAAAAGGTCATAAATCATATTGATAAAAATCTCAATCAAGATAAAGATCAATTTAAATCTATTTTATGTGTTTATGGATTAAAATTGAAACGTTCACAAAAAGTGAAACTGTTACATTTTCATTTTGCTGAATATATTAACGTAAAATACCTACAATATAATATAGTTATTCTTGAGCTTTTAGACCAACAAAACTTGACTCACATCAAACATCAAATTGACTTTGAATTCTGGCAGATATTACTTTGAGCTTTAAACAGAGCAATCCCTCTTCAAGCAATCTTTACTTTAAGATACGGTACTTACTTTCGCTATAATTCCTTTAAGGGTCTCTAATAGCTATGACCGTACTACAAAATAGTCAAAACCCACACAGAAGTTCCGACCCGCTATAAAGTACTTACGCTGCTAAGAGACGGGCGTTAAAACAATTAATTTTCGGCGTGCCCCATAAATTTAATATGCACTTTCAATTACTACGTTTCCGACCGTATATCTATATAGAGCTGTAGTTATAATCCAGGCTTCAAAGGACCGGAAAACCGTGTACGTGGCACTTGAAGATCGTAAATTAGAGGTGATCTTGGGTAGGAGAGGTGGGCAGCTTTGTGTGAATAATGGCTTTTAAGCATTCCCAACGATGAAATTACGAGTCATCCGTCTCCGATCCATTTCGACGTACTTCGCAATAAACTTTGAGTTGTTGGTTGATATAAATTAAAGTTAAATAAAGCTAGCGAAAAGTTCAACTTGCTTAGGGGTCGAATGAAACCAAACATGGCCGAAATTGGCGAACAACCTTTACTAAGCGCCCAAAAGTATAATATTTCTTCAATAACTCTTAAAATATTCATATTATTTATTAAATTGCTAATTGACTCGCTTTGTAATGTAATTTTTATATAAGATAATTTTTAATTTCTAGAACTTGGTAACATGCCATTGAAAATGAAAATGAACATTGAAAATGTATCGATTGAGCGATGGTGTTTTTATGTTTATTTCTATTTAGTTTTCCTTCATCTAGTTCTAGACTCCCGACATTATAATGTAATATTAAATCAGTTCAACGGTATCGTAACTGCATGACGTAGCTACGTAATGAAATAGAACCTTTTAACAGTCGTCTTCTTTCTGTTCCGGCAGATATCATTTTGACTCCATTCTGTTTCTAGCTTTCGACTGAAATACCGCGGCCGCGTTAGGGGCACTTAAAGGCTCATAAATTAGTTGTAGCTGCCCACAAACGGCGAGGTGGGTGGTTCGCCACGTGAATAATGGCCTCCGGGAGACCCACTGAGGCTCGCATTGCAAAAATTCATGGTGGCTATTCGTAAATAAAGCACGCGGTAATTTCAGTTGTGCAGATAATAATTGTTAGGCCGCTAGGTAAACAAAACACCGCCAACTGGCAATGTTATGTTTATATGCGTTGAATAATAAGTTAATAATTAATTAATGTGTACATTTAATTGGTTTTGTTTGTTTCAGGTAAATCTACACGCGGTTACTGTACATTATGTTTTTGACCCAAACGTAGGTACCTACTTTTATTTACGCTAGGTGAATAAATACGAATATTTTCATCGTGACTAACTAAACTAGACTATTATTGTGTTAATTGTAACGACATTAATACATACCTGCCTGCAACCCTTTTTATGGTCCACTGCTGGGCACGGGCCTCTCCACACAAACGGGTAATGCTTAGATTATAGCATACTCCACCACATGCAGAGTGGTGGAGATAATGGGTTGATGGCCATACTGTGCTGGGATGTTCTGGTGGTATCTGTATTGAATAAGCCAAACAAAATGCGTTATCTTGCGTAGTATAAAAATTATTAGAAGGTAATGTATATATTAAAACTTAACGCCTCAACGCGCTCACTAGATAATTCGCTTATTAACACTTCTCTTATTATTATACATTATTTGTTTCCATTATCATCAAACTGCGTATGAGAAACGCGAATTAAGTAGATAATTGAGTACTTGTTTACATCTCAATTAGTGTCAGGGTTACATTTCGGCATATAGCATAGATGTATGTATGGAACGAAGACTTCAATCATAAAATTAATTGGGTAGGGAGGTCGCCTTTGGTCACTGGGACCGTCGTGATAACCCCTCGCACGCGTTAACGACGCCACATCTCGAAATATCGTATTAATTAATATAACCTATGCGTATCTAAATATAATGTGTCTTCCTGTACAAAAATGGAACAGAAAGCGAGGTTAATAATGTTGTTTGGTTTTTTTTTTTAATTTATTTACGCTTTACTAAAACAACTAAAATTGATTTGTTTTCCACATGTCCACGTCCAGTCACACACACTTTTCAGGTTAAAATAAGGTTTGTAGTTAGTACGAGTAGCTTGTAGGTCTTCCTTCGCTGTTTATCTCAGTTATTAAGAAAGGTTATTGATTAATTACATCTATTCAATTAATTATATAGAAAAATAGTTTTATTAGTAAATAAAAAATGTTTATTAATGTAACATTTCAATGATTATTATGTTTATTATTTTAGGCGATAAAAATTGTTTACATAAATATCATAATGTTTCGATTCCTAGTGTACGTAATTTACTTATCAGTTACGGCTTGGGTTCTTACTTAGACATTGATTTATTTATTTATAATTGGGAATTTGAGATTAATATTTTATGGCCTTGTCTTGAATCAATAAAATCTTATAAAAACCGCCAAATTTTGTTAATGAACAGCCATTATTGTTTTAATTTATAACACTAATAAAATAGCTCACCGACAGAGCATAGGGCAGACTATAGGTATTTCTTAAAAGTGAATTCTAATTGAGTAGGTATATTATTATAATTACTTAGGTATATTTGAAACTAATAACAATTTGAGTATCTAAAACTAGCTGAAATATTTAAACTGGGACTTACTGATAAGTCTGCAAATATTTTCTGACTCGATAAATTGTGTATTACAGGCATCAAAAATAATTTTCGTCTGGCTGAGACCGCTTAAATCGATATTACAGAAATAACTCTTCAGCTTGATAAAACTTGACACCTTATCCGCCCTAATTCGAAACAATCTGCAAAATTTAATATGTCTTGCGGGTTTCGGAAACAGTTGCGTAGCCTTGCTTGTCTAAAATTAACTACGTCACGAAAGCTGACAAGTTGTTTCTCCTTATAATTTTATTGTGTCTTGAAAATATTTTCCGGCCGTGACGTCAGCATTGAATGTAATTTTTTGCGTTGGTGGATTTTAAGTAGGTAAGTTGTGTTGTCAGATCAAAAGTGTTTTCGCCAGAAAATCTTCAATCTGTTACGTCAAATATGTATTATGTTTTGATATTAGTATACGTATTTTATATAAGTGATATAGGTTGAAAAATATTTACAGTTAATAAGATGCTAAGGACATAAACAGCAGATGTAACGAACGCGTAATGTTGCAAAGATGTGTCTCTCACAATAATGAATTTACGGGAAAATTATATTATACGAATCTACAAACTTTCATTTTAACAGTGTATTGTATATACAATGTATGAAGTTTCGCCAAATTAGAAAATAATTAATGTAAAGGGCAGATGAAATACAGAGACTAACATAAACGTAGAAGAAACTTTTAATAAGTTGCTATTAAATGTTAACTTTCTTTATGTTTCTGCTTTCTTCGGGCTCCAGTTATACTATCTCTTGTTTATCTCTAAGTAATCAATGGAGCTATAGGTTTTGTATGACATGTAAAATAAGAATGAGCTGAATTGGTTTAGTCGTTACCGATATTTGCGATTAACGCATTGAGAGATACTTTAATAATTTTTATATATATAGAAGACTAGTACTAACTTAAGGAAGGAAAGCAATTAAAGTACCTACCTATCGTAAGTTTTAAATGTTGAAAGTAGACGAGACATTTATATGTTAAAGTAGAAAATTAGATTTAAGATTGAAGTAACTATACAAACGGAATTGCAATCGAAAACGGTCAACGCGAGGTGGGTTTTTTAACATTAAAATGGTACCACTATTTATTGTGTTATATTTTTGTGTCGACCCAGAACACGTATCTTCAAACAAACAGTTTATTTTATTTTCTCATTCCCAACGAAGGAATAAAAATTTTCTCTAACGTTTGTCGTCCAAACATTTCTCCTCTGCAAAATGTGTGAAACAGTGTAGTAAATTTTAGCAGCACGTGCTCTCGCCGACTTCCAGGATTTATCTGAGAGTACCTAAACCATTCCGCACTTGACTTTCTATTTCCGGTAGATTGCAGACTGCTATCCTAAGGGATCTCCATTCGATAAATGAGGCAGCTCGGCTTTGTCTGTCTTAAGTGGTTCGCTGCATTATTGTATAGTTTTATTGCCCTCAGAGTTCAAACCTAATTAACTACTTAGGTAGGTATATATTAGATGTACTCATTTTAAAATTTTGTTCTTGGGATCTTGAATTGTGCGAAATATGTTATTTGATACTGTCATCCTACTTTCGTCTTGGATTAATTTTGTGATTAATTTCAGCGTGTCATTCTTTCATTATATTATATTAATTCATAGGAATTGTTTTTAAAATTTCGTTTTGTCTAAGTATACCTATATTTGACTTCAATATGTTATAGTAGTTTAAAGATTACACTCCGTTCAAATAATTCAATGAATTTTTAAATTTCTGTTTATACGCTACCTACATTGTAACATTCGTAGTTGAGTTTCTGTTTCCGGTATATTGCGACCGCTATCCTGAGGGATCTTCGCTCGATATAATTATGAGGGAAGTCGTTTTCCCTCGGCTTTGTCTGCATTTAATGGCGCGTCAGCTGATTGTTTTGCTAGCTCGTCTTTTCTTCTCGCTTCATGGATCTTTTATTCTGATTTTTATTTATTTATTTGAAATGTAAGATAAAGTTTTTAATGAGCCATTGAAATCATGGTCTTATTCCATTTCTTCGTCTTATTTGAAAACGGTGAAGAAAAACTTAGGTGGAGATTTATTCACAAGAAAACGACTACCTACGTAGTCTACTACACTACAACTTGCAACGCAATATTCTGGTACAGTAATAGAGATTTATGTTTGGTTTTTTATAGACAATGTACAATTTACAGTATTTTTAATAAAAACAAAGTAGCGTTTGACAGTTTGATTTGACATTTGTCAAACATAAGATATTGTATACGACGACGCGACAAGCTGCCTTTCTATATTGATTAATGCTAACAGATTCATAGAGAATGTATGGGCTTGATATAACAGTAAGACAATCACGCGAACAATTTAAAGCAATCGGTAAAGCTGCTGTCAAAGCCTGTAACTTGGGTAGGCCCCCTGATTGCTTTGTTTAAATAATATCACTTGGCATTTGAAAATTTTGTCTATGAGCTACTATTTTAAGATAATAAGTAATAAAAATATAAATAAGTAGGTCTAGACTGAAAACTTTTCGAATACTGCTATTTTATTGGTAGACTTATCGTAAACAACATTATAATACTTAGGTAGGATAGCAAATAAGAATATATTTTTCCTCTCAATTACTACCTACATGCGAAGCAATATCTGAGCAAACCAATAAAGATGGCCGTATACTTACGAGTACAATAGTTGAAAATAGAGCAATAATATTATATTATTAGAGTTTTATACAGAACTACCAAAGAACATACTACACAGTCGCGATATTAAATTGAAAGATGTACGTTGCGTACGAAGAATAGGCGTTGAAAGAAAAGTATTGCATTCCCCTTCGAGACATTTTACAGAGTCACGATTTTACATGATACCACATCTTGTGTTCATTTGTTCCGCTTTTATTACTTTTTCATATAACGTGTCTATGGCTTATCATTGTCAGCTACGTAAAATGTAGCTCATATTTGTCTCCAACCCTTTTTTATGTCCCACTGCTGGGCACGAGTCCCTCCCCACAACCGGGGAAGGCCTGGAGCGTACTCCACCACGCTGCTCCAATGCGGATTATGGAGAGGCTCATATTTAGTATGTGGTTATTTCACCGATTCTGCTGCACTGTGTTTTGCAAGCGATCTCACAAGTTAACTAAGCTTCCCTGCTTCGCAAGTTAAGTTGTGGCTCTTGTGGTTAAACCTATACCTGGGGTAGGTATTGAAGCAATGTTCCCCAGGCCTTCTCTTGTTGTGAAGTCCATAAAAAAGGGTATACAATTAAATTATGATAACTCATACGTGCTGCAGCCATAATTTAAATAGGTTCTTAGGTTAAATAGGTACTTAGGTTAAATAGGTACTTTCCGAAGCATAGCCTGCAACAAAATTATTAATTGTTATATACTTACTTAGTCTTACTTCGATGCTCCAACTTGGTAACTTTTAGCGCGAAATACTCGTAGAGGTACAAGATTTTCGAAAACTAATAAAGTATTTTCAAGTTGGAAGCTAAGCCGCGCTTGCACTGATGCTATAAATAAAACAGGAAAACATCAAAGTTTTAGCATAAATATACTGAAAGTTTTGAAAAGAGCGGAACTAAAGGAAAGTCAGGTCCAAAAACCTATGAATTTAGATTTGTGCATCAGGAGTTCGCAAATGATTTCGGATAGCAACTTAATCTGTAAGTTTTAATATTTCTATCCCGGAATCGTATAAATGTTAATGAACGCCAGACATCTCTAATAAAGTTATCGCTCCCATGAAATTGGATTCAAATGGGACTTCTTTAATTTTCAGTCAACGCGAAAATTAGGTGAGCCCAAGCGTGACATCCGACTCTCGGATGAATAACTCATATCCGAAGGCTATCAATGCGCAGCTGGCGATCCGTGCATCGGGAATGAGAACGTCGAGGAGTTTTAAAATGCATAGAGGATTTTTATGTGCAAATTGTTTCCTTGTTGATGTTTTTTTACTATGCCAACAGCGGGACTATGCGAAGCGCGCACAACCCCGTTGGTAGTGTGGATGGCAAGCGATCACATTGTTAAGCAACCACAAGCGCGGTCGGTACTCGGATGGGTGACCGCAAGTGGCAAATTTCATGCGCGCTTCCGTGCTTCGGAGGGCACGTTAAGCCGTCGGTCCCAGTTGTTATCGACAGATAACAGTCGTTAA
>DWAV01002597.1:0-10899 GCA_018231305.1 Noctuana lactifera | reverse complement strand
TCACCCATCCGAGTACCGGCCGCGACCGACGTTGCTTAACAATGTGATCGCTTGCGATCCACACTACCAGCGGGGCTATGCGCGCTTGACTTTAACTAACTTAAAAGCCGAAATAATATAAGAGGTTTAATATGCTATTCAATTTTGCTAAGGAAATACCAATTCCTAAAGAAATTCCGAGTTGGCGTTAACGTGAGCGGCTAATGAGATGCCGGTACTGTAATTCCGTGATCAAACATCCCGGGTCAGTGAACAGACGCTGAAACGTTGACGTGGAAATATATTGTATTATTTTGTTACAGAAATATAGTTATTTAATGAAAATGTCAAGTGTTTGTATGCTGTTATAGTAGAGCGAATTATGGTAACTACATAGGTATAATGCCTTCGAGCATTAGCCGAATATTAATATCGTTATTTATTGTTAGTAGGCTAATGCTATGGTATGGATGTTATTTAAATATGAAAAAGTTTCCTGGAATGAAACAAAATTTGCTTATGCATTGTGTGAATTCGGTTGTAGTAAAAAAATATTTGGTACCTATTTCGTTATGGAAAGAACATGATGAAAAAAAATATGTAAAAACAATTTATTATTTAGTTTTTTTTTCTGTTTTCTTTTTTATTAAAAAATAACATATATAATTTTAAATAAAAAGTTTCTGTTTGTAATATTAAAATATCCGCTTTTTACTAAATGCATATCTAATAATATATACGTATGTATACACGGTACATAATATACCTACCAAAATAACATTTTTTACCATTTTTGTCTGTTCCGGCAATCTCTAGAACGGCTGGACCGATTTTGATGGGACTTTCTCTGGCAGATAGCTGATACAATAAGGAGGAACTTGGGCTACCTTTATTTTAGAACTATTTATTAAATACACGTGCGTAGTCACGGGCACAGCTGGTCCAGTATTAAATTGAAGGCGCTTTTTAATTTTTGCTATATTTTAAAGAATTCCGACGAGACGCGCACGTGAGCTAATATGACACCAATGCTCTAATTTCATGATCAAACATCCCGGGTCAGTGAACAGACGCTTCGCTGCCGACGCCGTTGTAAATGTTTTCAACATTTGCGAATGTAGAAAATATTAAGGTGAAACACCAGGGGCCTTATTCACTATGACACTCGAGATTCCTTATCAAAACCGTGTGATATCATAACGCGCTTAAAAGATAAACGTGGGTTCGAAACTCGCCACGCCACCATAAGCATGTAATACACTACGTGTGACGCGCCAATCGTGGAATTATGCGTGGAATGTGCGTCATTGTGCGTGGAACTGAAAAATCATATTATGCACGCCGCGTTACGTGTTTTTAATGTCATATTGAATAAGGCCCCAGTTCGTAACTTTATGGAATTCTCGCCTTTCCAGCTCTGAGATACTATCGCAGTTCCAAATTTTATTTTCACGCGATGCACCCGTTGGAAACAAGGAAAGTTTTGATCGAACAGTCGTTTTTCAATTTCACTGTTCTAATAAACGTGGCAGAGTTTTGGAGTTAGGTTTGCAAAATATGGTTTTAGTAAAAAAAGTTGATACAACATGGCATTCGTCCATTAAAACTAACTTTTAAATCTAAAAATTTATGTTATGTTAATAAGGGCAAAACATATTCTTTGGAACGGGACAGTTAAAAATAAGTACTTATTTTTCTTAATAATTCTCGTTCATGTTAACTTTTAAATGAGGAAAAGCTATGATACTCGTACCACTAAAAATTCACAATATTATGAATAAGTATAATAAAATGAATTCAGCATTTAAAACTACGACAAAATGTCCCAAACACTATAATAATAAAGTTGTTAAATTTTTTATTTCTTCTCACGATGCAGTTAAGAAAATTAATGAAGCAATTTTTATACCATCATTAAAAAACTTAATTGAGAAAGTAAAGAAGGAAATTGTAAGTACTTTGCATTTCATTTGAATTTGACGGCATTTAGATCTGTATTACTCTTTGTCAAGTCTTCTATATTAGATGGTGTAACAAGAACCATAAACTGAACCATAAATGAATTTACGCATTAAGTATAGTTATAGAACAATATAAAAATTATGTTTATTAAATATGAAGTACATTATGAAGTAAAGCTATTATTTACTAATACTTTGGAAACCACTGTATCTATTTCAAACAAGTGCTGTAACATCACAAGATCGTGACAAGATACACCGTGAACTGACGGTGAACACACGCACAATAGGAAAAAGATCAAATATCTATTCATAAGTGATATATCTAAGTAATTAGAAGGTGATGAAGATGTCACAAATTATGATGCTAATTGTGCTAACCGTGTTAATAGTGATCGACCAGTGTGAACTAAGTTTAAAGAAATGTCCCAATGTTAAAAGCTCGCTGGGCTCGATTCGGAAACGGAGGCACTTGTCTTTTCCAGATAAGAGTAATTTTGTGGTGAGTGATATTTTCTTTATGATGTTTAATAGAACCGTAGCAGGTATTCCACGCTTATGATTCAAATTTTATCAGTTATAATGTAAAAGATTTGATGATTTAAAGCATTGATTTAGAATTTCGACTTAGTTCAAATAAGGTTAAGTTAGTGTTAAAAAAAAAACAATTATGTTTAATACTTCTTCTTCAATCTGCATTTATTTTCAGGACGAATTTAGCATTTTTGCTTCAGTTATCTGTATTCCCTAGATTGATTCGACTTTATCAAAATTATGTTCGATGTAAATCGAAACAATTTAAACTTAGTAACCATTTAAAACGATAAAACATATATTATAATTGTTAAAAATAAAAATATTGAACACAAATGATCTCATGCAAGTATTACAGCCACTTATTAGTATTACATTTCTAGCTGACAATATCTACTGTAAAAGCCTTTATGACGCACGCACCTGCTGGTTGGAACATTGCTTTGGAGATCGATGTAGCCTTCCCTCTGCCCGACCATAACTTCACAAGCTCACATCTTAGGAGGAAACTGCATCATCGTCAAAAGAGGGAGTTTTGGGATAAATTGAAAAACGGGTTTGATTAGTAAGTATTTAAACTACTAAGGTAGTAAGGCTTTAACAATTTGTTCAGGGAAGTCGAACCCCCAGATAAGCAAATTAATGGGATATTTGACAAGCAAGTTAAATGAGTTATTTTTATTAAGATGTCAAAATGCGACTCATTCATACATTTTGTATGACCAATACACTCAATTGAAAGATTTTTTTATCGATTTAAAAGAAATAAAAATAGAATTTAAAAAAATGTAAATCTTAAGCCGCGTTTGAGGGGCAGATTCGAGTGTATTCTTACTTTTGGACGTGTGACGAAAATGTAACACATAATTTGCTATATACCTACCTACTACGCGCGCGCCATCTATACTACTCGTAACTATTGCAAGCTTCTTTGAGCAATAAATCTGGTGATTTGTGTCACACTAATATAATATTAATTTGCTTTTAGTCACAACCTCAATGGACGAGCGTGCATACTGAGAAGTGTATGCGAAGCTCACTATTATCTGGCACCACCAGGACAATCCTTAGTACATGATCTCTTACGAGCGGTTTTCACGTAAGAATATTAAACTAATATCTTTTATGTCTATTTATACTTATACAGTACGAGATAAAATGTATAAGTCGAAGGGTCGTTAGGCTGGCCATCTTTAGAACGTGTGGGTGTTTACGCATAGGAATTTACCAAAATAAAAGTCTCACAATATAGTCTGATCACTTTACTACTCGTTCCAAATAACAATCACTAAAAATATTCAAAGATTACAGAATAAATCACGATTAAGAGCACATGGGTTTGAAAGCGACCATCACGTGCGAGTCGCCGTAAAAGACTGACGACTCCCCCGCCATGACACTTACAACTCCAGTCGGGTGTACCCGCTCTTAGAAATAAATCAACTTGATGTCAATGTCGACATTATTTTTAACTACCCTAATTCTAATTTATATGTAAACAATAACAATCGATCAAATTAAGCGCGCGCCGTTATATTATTATATACTAGTAGGTATTGCTGTTAATCTTTTCTACAGTAATTTTTTTTTGAAAATATTCCGTGCTTAAAAGCTATTGTTGAGCTATAATCAAGAGACGTGGTCGCGTTTCCGTGGCAAGTACACATGAGACGACACCAAGTATAATTCTCGAGTCGACTGTAAAATGACGTCATCGTAACTTTGATAATTATTACTTTACAGAGCTCCAATTGACGAACAGGACTTCATAGACGAAGTACAATCATCATACGGTGAACTGGTCGATCACGAATACTGTAAGGATACAATGGAATCAACCGAGTGTCCTTTCTCTCCGCTGCAGTTCGTTTTGTCGCTAAATAAACAAGTGCATTAAGAAACAAAATTGTCATTATTATTAATGCTTCAGTTAGTTATTTTATGTTTTCAATTCTTGTTACTTATGTCTTAAGTGCAATATTTTGATAAAATGAAAGTTTTATACGTTGAAATTGTACAAGATATTTCAACTCCACGTGTATAGAAAATATTAAAACTGATGTTAAGCTTCTTACAACTTATTGATTTCTGGAATGGTGAAAGCAAAAGTCAGGACACATTTAACGGAACATGTTATACGCCTGAGTGATTTAGATGAGGATTTTGTATAGTTAAGCTGACTATCGGCTGACTGTCATCTATAAACAGATTGACCATAATGCTTTAAGTTCAAACAACTATGTATTGTATTCACAGTCATTGCATGTGACTGTAAATGACATTAAAAAGAACGTAATTACGTAAGAACACAATACGCATAATACATTTTACTTGTAAAAAATGCTGTTTTATTTGTCTTTAAAGGAAGAATCCTTTGAACATAAATATCTTCAATCAATGAAACTACATAAAGAGTACATTCGTTAATGTACTTTTTGAACGTTGTGTTACTGTTAACAATTATTATTATTATTAGTTGTCTGTCAATTATAATTGACAGAAATATAAACAATGCACAAGCTGCAATGCGCTGAAAAATAAAACGATATGAGTAAAAGCTTGTATCAATTTCACTCCTCATAAAATTTTCATACCGGGTGTCTTAGATGAAAATCGGTTCTTAAAGAGTAAATTTAAAAAAGTTATAAAGCGCTACGAGAACATAGTTTGAGAATCACTGCCCAAGATCAAATACGTTACGCGATAATCCATAAAATCGTGAGCGAGAACTTGTAAAGGATACACGTGCATTTCGATAGAAGGTTTAACTTAAGTAAACTTTAAGGTAACATTTAATGTAATCTATAAAATGACAAAGAAAACCTGGTCAACAATCGTTTCTGTAGTTATTATAATAATATTTTTCGTAATAGTTAAATGTGAAATTAATTCGACGCCTCAGTGTCCGAACGTGAAGACATCTCTGGGTTCAATAAGGAAGAGAAGGCACTTAACATTTCCAGATGGCAGCAATGTGGCAGTGAGTTATAATTTGTTAAGTTGACTACATTATCTCCTTTGTGTTTTTAACCGACTTCCAAAAAAGAGGAGGTTCTCAATTCGACTGTATTTTAATAATGTTAATTTGTTATCTCTTAACTTTCGACTGGGTGAACGGAATTGGATGATTTTTTTATCTGAAACCTGATGCTTCCCGTTTGGTCCCATTTTAATTTGAAAACCATACAAGTCTTGACTTGACTCTCAAGACTTGTATGGTTTGTTATGAATTTATTTAGATTTGAATCGAATTGAATTGAAATTTGAAATAATGAAAATTGAATTGAGAAGCTAAAATCTGATAATTGTTAACCGATGGAAATGGTTCTGATTATGACACTATCAGGGTCATAGCTTTTGGGGGGTAGCTTCTAGTGGGTAAAATGAGCCTACCTTCTCAACTCACATTATGTTTCAACAGATGACAATCTCTACCGTCAAAACCTTCATGACACACGTGCCCTCCGGTTGGTTTATCGTATTGGAAGTTGATATCAGTTATGCACTGCCTAACCAAAACTTTACCATCACCCACTTGAGGAGAAAGCTGCATCATCGCCAGAAGCGGGAATTCTGGGACAAATTGAGAAACGGGATTGATTAGTGAGTATTATGAACATCAACCGATCACTGTCTATTGCTAGAAATGGGTGTCCTCTCGAATGTGAGAATATACATAGTTTGTTACCCATAGTTTTACGTTAGGGTTAGTCTAGTCAACTACTATGGAAGTAAAGTTTCCTTTCGAAAACGTTATAGAAAATATTAGGTATATGCAAGGTTTTCTCTCTCGATATTTTCTTTCAGCACCGAATATAAAATTTTACTTGTTCAGTTCAAGAAGAGTTTAGGCCATAGTCTACCATTATCAGCTGATCTGTAAACTTCACATGCTTTTGAGAACTTTATAAATAGAAAACACTCCGGCATCCAGGTTTTATTACGATGTATTCCTTCAACATTGTAGCTTATAATGCTAATGTAATAACTTTATCTCATTTCAGTCACAACCTCAATGGACAAGCATGTCTTCTGCGAAGCGTTTGTGAGGCTCAGCAGCATCTGGCACCACCAGGCAAATCTTTAGTACACGATCTGTTGAGAGCTATATTCACGTAAGAGTTATTATTATCTATTACCTTGCCATCGTATGATTTAACGCTCTTTCTCCACAAACTTTTTTGTTGTTAAGATGTGTTGGAGAAACGGGAGTTGCCAACAAACGGAAACGCAAATCACGATGTCTTAATCTTTGTCCTAGTCTTTGTTATTTTGTTACATGTTCTAATAAAAATCTGTAAATCTCTTTAAATACTTTTAAAAATGTGGACTCTTGCAGAAATTTTTCGGACACACAAATTTCGAAAACACTTTTGACAATTCACAAGTATCGTGGTCTTAAAACAATTTCTCACACGAAAACCCCATGGGGAAGTGTCGCTTTGATCAATGGTGTGACATGCCTCCAACGCACTGAACCATGCTGTTTTATGGTTTCCTATTAAAGACAGCTTACTGCTATCACGTCGTTCCAAAACACCAGTTCTATCGCTTTAATTAAAGAAGGCCGTTAATAAGACGATGACCACATATTTGACCGATGACCACCGCCGATGGACATAAAAATGGTACCATCGGTGGTCTATCGATTAAAAGCGACAGACCAGACAAGCTGACGTTGTATGGAGTTGAAGAATTCAATTGTCTACGTATGAAGTACCTACTTGTATGTATCCATGGCACCCACGAGCACCCACGTGGGGCTGTGAGTCTGAAGCGTTATTAATTTTTTATGTTTATTTAATTAAATCATGCATCATCAACTCTTCACAGTCCCACCGCTGGGCATGGGTTTCCTCTTAAATATGACAAGGATGTAGGCCATAGTCTACGTCTATAAGCTAGTAAGCTGGCCAAGTATGGGTTGCTGAACTTCGCTTCAGAATTTTATAGGACTAGAGTACTCTGAGCACGCAGGTTTTGTCACCTTTTAAAGTGAACATAACTTATAAGTCCTTGATGATTGCCGCTGTTTTGAACACGGTCCTTCCAAATTCTTAACCACTGTGCTATCACCGCTTATTTTGTACTCATATTACCAACATATTATAAGCCATGTAGCTATTCGTAAGCCATCCTATAATTATTTACGAATTTTCCTCTTACAACATTATGTTTGAGAATCTCGAGCTTAAACCATAATTAAAAAGTATGATCGCGAAATTGAAAGGATTTTATTACGAGGAAGCTCCTTTGGGCCCATGGATAATACATTAATATCGGGTTTTAATCTCAATACACGAACGTTAGATGTTCGTTCGTAGATTATAACGATATTAACTAACAGAAGGCAAAAATAAGCAAGGATATTATGATAATATTATATAATTGAATATAAATTTTACTCTTATTGTAAGAATCCTGTTATATTTAATAATAGTAAGTATTTACAGCGGAGCTGGTAGACATTGTCTTGTCGAACATAGATTTTGTTTACAATTTCAAAAAGTTGCGACAGATTTAAATAAATTTAGTGACCTGCAGCTCCATCTATGAGTGTAAATATATTGTGCAACATTTTGTTACTCTGTTGTACTTCTCCAAACGACTTTATCTAATGTTATCCATGTAAATTAGGTCCTTAAAAGGGTATCAAAAGTTTTCTCTTCAAGCGTTAATTTGAAGATATATAAAAGCATATAGTAAATGTTTGTTTGTTAAAAATTTATTATTCAATCACGAATAAATTCTACATATTATGGCGCGTAGATAGTTTATAGCCTGGGTCAAAATGTAGAACAACTTTATACCGTCCACACGGACAAAGTCATGACTAGAAGCTAGTTAGTAAGCTAAAAATAAAACTTTATCGCCTCTTAGACTAGCGACCGATAAAACAATAGTTAGCATTTTGAAGTTTGTTTGAACTTCTTCAAAAGAGGCAAAAATTAACAAGAGCATTAGCGATAACGGAAGCCTTTACTAAGTTTCTGCACCAACTTTCCTTAACAAAATTGCTCCTCGCTAACTTTAATGAATCAAGATGATTATCGAGCTTAAAATGATTGATCTATTGGTTTCATGAAAGGGTTGAAACTTTTGTAACGCCTTATACTTGACTATTTATACTATGTTGAAGATATAATAAAAATTGCTTTACGTTGCTTATTTTTAACTTTGTTTGCCACGATAAAGAAATCGGAGTAAACGAGCGTGCAGGCCGCTTGATGTTAGTCACTGTAACCTATAGACATCCACGACCAACCTCAAATAGGAGAGTCGTCCTATCTGAGATCATACGTGGAGGCGTTGCTACTCATGAGGACTAAGATGGTTGCCTCAAATATAGTGTGTCCGGCAACAACCCTCCCCAACCGAAACACAAGTTTTTGCTACAAGGCTTGCTTACACGGTGGGTTATGAGGGCAATGGTGGTACATCGTTGAGGTACCACCGCTGCCCTCTTGAACGAACTCGAGGCAAACTCTGTAAGTTCTACCGCCTACTCAATTTACTACGGTGTACTACACAAAGTTTTGCTACGGTGTACTTTCATTATTTATTCCTTTAATATATTCATAGGTGAAACCTGTTTCACTCCGCCTCCGTGATAAAAATTTTGATTTGTTTTTGCGCTGATTTTCAGTAGGTTCTTTCAGAAATGGTATTTCGACCACGAGATAGACAACAGCATAACTATAATGCTTAACTTATAATAATACATTTTTTATTAGCTGATAATATGCTTACCATTGGTAACCATTGAGCATCAGCAGCTGTCTTGCTTGCTCGTTCGTTATTCATTCAAGATATAAAATTATTAATTTATTATTTGTTATATTTCCAGGGCCCCACTGAACGATGAGGACTTCGTGGACGAAGTACGATCATCGTACGGCGAGTTATTGGATCCTAGTTATTGTGACCGACAAATTGATTGTCCTTTCTCGCCTCTACAATTCGTATTGTCGCTTAATAAACAGAAGTATTAATAAATTATACTTTTTTGTTTCGTGCATTTTATTCTTTAGTATTAAATTAATTCTGGATGTGGGAAGGATTTGTGTTTAACAGTGGGCTATAAAAAGGGTTGCAAGCAAGGAAAGTCAAATATTATATTAATCAGTTTAGTTTCAGTTTATCAGTTTATTATATTAATTAGTTTAGCTACTTTATGAAATAAACTTTCCTAATATAGCATGAGTACGAAAAAGAATCTACCATGGTCTTCCTTTATTTGTCAAACCCATACTGAATTTATGGACTTTATATGCTTGAAAAACGTAATCGTAAATGGAATCATAGATCATGAACTAAATGATCTTCAGAATTATTATTATTAAGAAGGTTTCATCGCACAAACGCTAAAATTTAAAATCGTATTTCATAAAATCCAACATATAAGTACAGCTCTCTATATATTTATTGGTTTCTTTATAGAGCAATACGTTTAGCTTTAACCGATTCAACGTACAGTTACTGAGAAATAACATGTTAGCTAAGGCGGCAACCGACCCGTGTGACCGCTCCGTTCAACCGTTCATAGTCTGAACCATTTTACGGTCATATTTCTTGGCGAGTGTATCGAACGGTCATTTCTCTTTGCAAAATATAACGTTTTGCAAAAGTCGTTTAAATGTTGGATTAAGTCGCAAAACAAATAATTTCGAATCATAATATTGGCACGTCGTCGGATGTTGAAACGTTGAAGAAATAAAACTGTAAACCATTGAGTTAACTACATACCTAATATCTACACACAATAAAATTGTCATTGTATTTTGGTTGGAGAAGGTAGATCCTGTAGATACGATATTTGAAGCACTTCTGTACTTTTTGAGGTTGGACGTGGGTGACCATGGGTTACAGTGACCACTTAATATCAGGAGAGTTCATTTGCCACTCATAATGATAAAAAAAAACCTATTTAGATATCACTCTCCCTATTTCTACCTAATAAATGAAATCCCCTAACTAATTATTATACGGAATAGTAAGTAGTTACCTACACATATAAAATCCACACATTATTCAATTAACTAGAATAATAGCTTCTGGAATTGGAATCTAGAGTTAAGCGCTATGATGCATATTAATTCATGTCAGAACAATACGGCGCGCCCATATACGGGTAAATTACTTCTCATTCTACTGGTACTTCTATAAGACAATTAGGTATAGGTATATCCGTTATAGCGATGCTATAGCTTTGTGCTGGAACAATGTTAAAAGTATTATTTTAAAGTGGTTTTGGCCAATTTAAACAAATAACTTTCAATAAATTTAATATTTATTTGACAATATAGGTTAGCCTTTTCATTTTCCCGCTCTAATACAATATTCGCCTGTCAACACCTATTCGCGCCTCGTCACGTTTTTTTTTTTTTCGTGACGATGGCGTTTTCACGCTCAGCCAAAGACAAGT
>DWAV01002596.1:0-10903 GCA_018231305.1 Noctuana lactifera | reverse complement strand
AGGAAATCATCATCATTTTTAACTACACTAATAGAAACAATTACATATGGAAACTACTACTATGTTGTACGATACGGTACCGGCGACAGTGCATTACGTTTTACGGTCTAATAGAAATCATTGCTTTGTCACAGATACGCCACAAAGAATCAGCTAATCGGCTACTCGTACTATGTTCAGTGTTTATTAGTGACTCCTTTGCTCTTTCTTTGTTCATTTCTTCGTTGGCGGCCCTTTTGTTTTTTTTTTGAGTAGGTATCATAGATAAACTAACACACAATTCTAGACTTACATAAGTAAACTAATGTTGGAATGTCGTTATTTATGAAATATTAATATAAATCGTTCCTTCAATTCCATTTGCATTGTCCGTATTCTTTAAAAGATCCAAGTTTCAACAACAATATTACAATTTCCATCACCACGCATCTGGTTTACTGCTGCTGTCCCATCTTGTGACGTTTATTGACCCATTCGCCGCCGGCTAACTGGTCAAATAATGGCGTTGCTCTGTAAAATCTATGTCATTCACAATGGAATATTCTATATCCTTTCACGGATTACTTTGTGTTCCATTAGCACAGCAGATTATTTATTTATACTGTTAACTAAATATTCGTTATAAAGCCGTTTTATGTCCTTTCTGAACACTAGCAGAATGATATTTGTACGTTTTTTAATTTATGAGGTACCGCAGTCGATCTCATACTGTCACGTGACTGGAAAACTGCCAAACACGGTTCCGCCGCATCTGACCGGCCCGGAGGAACGGAAGCAATACGGAGAAGTTTTCACGTTATGCATGGCACTAGGCCAGGTTTTACACAGGTTTAGGACAGCTAGCTTGCGCAGTTTGCGCGCTAGATGACGGATGAAGGCAGTAGCCAAGTCAATCACCACCAAGTAGTTACCAGGGGGCGGTCGTCACCCTGTGATTGTTCAAGGCCTCATAACCTCAAGGTCCGTAGTCCCGTTCAAGCAAGTTATTGTGTCAGCATTGTAGGATGGATTAGTGTCTGTCTATAGACTTATTAAATTCCAAAACATTTGTTTATCTCAAGTCATGAATACTCATTAAAATTTCAAATAATGTTTAACAAAGTTACTACTTTCTCGTGCGACGTATCTATCACTGTAATGGCAGAATAAATAATTTCAAGCCAAAATGAAAACCAACTTCAAACTAAAACTAGTAATAATTTCTATTACAGACTTCAAGAATTTACTTCAGAGTCTGCCCTTATACACATGCTTCAATACATTATCCAAATTTAATATGTACAATTCGTATAGCATTAAATGCTTTAATATTATTCATTATGATATCGGGGGGAGCCCGGGCGGGGGGCACATTAGCATGTATCAATTAAACATTATCCGTTATTAAGCTGTATTCCCACGGGTAGCGCTCCTGTTTCATCGCGCGGCTTTCCGAGATCAGAGATAATGCCACCTAAGCTTTCCGGGGATGTGGAATGCTAAATTGAAATTTTATGTAAATGAAACATTTTGGTATCAACTGAGAATGCTGAGAGTGCTGATGTTATACCTACCTGTTTGAGAATTTATAAAAGATAGCATCGTTTAATTGCATAAGTATGGGTAATGATAGGAAGGGTAGGGGTGTTATGGTAATATTCAGTTTCAAACTTACGTAACGGTTTAATACTAGTGGGGCATTCCTGAAAATCTTACCGGCTTTGCATTTGAAAAAAATTTAGGTTAAATTAAAATTGTTATGCTTGATTAAATAGTGGAAGAAATATTAAAAATTATGTGCATATCCCGATTGTTTATACCTACGTTTTTTCTATTTCAATTCGTACACTGAAAGAGACACTGCTCAAATAGGCAGCTCTTGAGGCTTTGATAAGATCTTTTGTTAAGATAAAAACTCTCAGCTTCTGCTTAATCAGAAGATTAGATATAGTATGCAACAAAAGATCTTTGTTTACTTCTGATTTTTGTATGTTTTGTACATTTTTTATTTCTGCCTGTTGCGGATATTGTGGTAATCTATTGATTTTTACTATCATTTCAATTGAAGCTTATTAGTAAAAAGTCCATGTCAATTTATCAATGATTTACATAATCATTTTAGATTTTTTTAATGTAAAGTCTGTTCTGCTGAAGCTACGAACACCAAAATATATAAAGCATATTGAATTTTGCAGTGTTACCTTTCATTATGAGGACGTTGACACAAATTGTAATTTACAGCGCGTCCTTCAGCAAGGAAGGTGTTTATTGATTGTATCATAGTAATGGAACCAATCTGTATTTTCCATTACGGCTACAGCATTGAGCTCGTGTTAAAACGGCGACAGATCACCGACGATGCCAATTATAATTAACGGAGCGTAATTGAACGAGATTAATTGACTTGGCTGAACACGGACACGTACGGTTTGCATATTGACAGCAAGATAAAGAATGTAAATCATGGACCTTTGTATCAAAGATGATTGTACCTCGATCAATGTCAGATCTTTAATTCCAAATAAGAGCGTTGTTTTCAATCGCGCAATTGGTTTTCAGTTATTCAGCAGTGCATTCGAAGTACAGATCGTTGCAGTAAAACCTTTACTTCATGCAGGTACATATGAATAAGTATCTTCTTAGACATAAAGGCGCACATAATTTGCTAAATGAAATTCCACGTTACTTGGCATAACTTGTTCGTCAAAACAACGGCAACTTTAGGGTATAGAGTACAAAAGATAGCTGAGCTATAATAAATAACACTGTTTCCAAATATTAGCATAGTAATTATTCAAAGAGGATTAGCCGAGGATGGCTAATTTAGGATGGCGCCTAGGCACGAAACTGGGTTGCCGATTTCCTGCCCTTTATCCTACAATTTTATGTGGGTATATCACCTGGTACTCGTAGTTTGTGAATTTGTGTATATTTTTTTTAATAATAAATAGGCACCAAATGATCATGCAGGTCACCTGATGTTATGAAGGCACCGCAACCCATGGGAAACCCCATCCAACTAAGAGAGAAGTCGTAAATAGAAGCGTTTTAGCCGAAGCTATAAGAGCTATTTGTAATAAGAAAAGGAGTGTCATAATATAATTTGGCTACTAAGTTCAAATCAGCGAAATAGAATTTTTAAACTTTCATAACCCCTACATTATAGAATGAACGGAAAGGTTTTGTATTTGAGAGTTAATTCAAAATGTTCTCCTGCTTGAATACGCTGGGAAATTTAAATTTCGATTGCAATTTTTTTTTCAATTCAAAGCATCAGTAAGGGTAAATTTTAAATGGCTTTCAGTTTGCAGTTACCGGCGGAAAACGTTTGTAATGTTTGGAATTGAAGTTTCAAAGTTTCTCGAGTTCCTCCCGAACTCAAAGTGAACTGTTGCTATAAAGTTATAAGCTCTAAAACTTTTTGCATTCATTGAAATTTTTTCTACAGAATTGGAATGGAATTATGTTCAATGGATATCAAATGCAGATCAGAAATACCTCTCTGTCATTGTTTGCTTTGCGACTCTAAACAAGGCAGCCGGAAGCCGTAGCATTAACCACATCTGGCGTCCATAAGAGTAGGGTACTGTCACATGTCCGACTCGAATCTTTTTCTCGTATCTGTTTGGAAAGACATTTGCTTTAAATATTATTGAAACACAGCTTTATTGGGCGATGCGCATGATTCTATGAAATTGTACTGAACACAGTCTCAGTGGAACGATGTCGTTGAATAATTTCATACAATTATGTCGGTGATTAGTCGGGGCCGCGCCGCCCATGCCGGTGTCGTGTCGTTCAATGAAGAAGAGCTGAATAGGTGATTATTGATTGTTTTTTGCATGTTAGCTGTGTGCTCATTTTATTGTTTTTATTGTATGAAATATTCTTTAATTCACTTGTATTACAAATATAGATTATAAAGTTATAAGAACCGATTTTTATTTAAAAAAATATTGCCGCCCGAGAGCTGCGTTGCCAATGTCTCTTATAAGTAATGTCAATTAAAAACTTCAAATTGAATCTAGAGTAGCCGCGTCGTAGGGGCGTTAATGAAAAAGCACCGAGAGCTTTCCTGGCTCGCACATATATTATCTTATAAATATATATATGTAGGACCGTTGAAACGGGAACAAAGAGAGATGGAACTAGGTACGGCGTCCGAGTGACCTAAAACTGCAGGTGCCAGCTTTACGTTGCAGGCCCGTTGGCGCAAGGGAAAGGAAACCGCGATAGTTCAATGAATATGTTTAATGTGATCGATAAGTATTCTGTTCCATGTGTGATCTTGGCCTTTAAAGATTTTAGATAAAAATTTGTTATTGCTTATAACGCTTGCTTTCTCGTATAAAATACATTTATGTATTACAATATTTATGTTCGTGTAGGCTCACTCAAAAACCTTTGCCATGGTAAGCCACAGCACCGCTACTGATTTTCAGTGTAAAGTGTTTTCTTAATTTAATTAATCTGGCACGTCTGCCTGTTTATTGTTTTTTGTTTAGCATAAAACAACATTGCACGATTTTTTTTTCAATTGTGATAACTCGTTTACTATAAGAATATTCAAATCGCTTCTCCTTACTTCTTGGTCCATAAAACTTAACCGTGCTTTAACTACCCGGTGTTTGCATTCGTTAATTGTTGAAGTTGCAGAGTCATGCTTCTCAGTTCATAGTTAGTATATTTACAGAAGCAAATATTATGCAACTCGCTGTTCACACAAGGCACTGGTTTATTAAGTGTTTTCGCTATCGTTACTTGGCCTTTTGTAATTTAGTATATACGCGTCATTTGTTATGCAGGTTTAATGGAACACGTGGATTTGTATATACATTCGTGCTTGACTCATTTAAATAATTTTATATTCCTTTTAGATATACGAGTAGGATATTTCTGATTTGCCTCCCCCCACCTCTTCGGATCAACACCTGGGTACGCCCATGACCACACGTAATACACCTTGGACATAACAATTATTCTAGACCTGTTTTTGGCATAACTTTTACTTATTACTCCATGACTGTACCAAGTGAGGACTCATTACGACGATGGATTTACTACAGCAATACATATAGGGTGGCGGCAATATCTCAGAGATGCGATGACTGATAAGTCCCCGGCGCCGGCGGCTGGAGAGCTGCCAAACACGGAACCACATCCTGCAAACGATGCGGAAGTCACGCTTGTGTTTATCTGTTCAGGGGAGGTTTTGATAGTTTCTTATTTATCCAGGCTTGTTTTTTTGACTGCGAGTCAAAGGGTCATATAACCAGGTTTGTTCTCTAATGGTGATTCGTGAGAAGGCTTGATGTGTCAGAATTTACCACATACGAGTAATAGTGATATTTATTGATCCGTGTATTAGGTGGTCTCACGTGATAAATACGGAACGCCCAGCTTTTATGTTAAATTTCGTCAACAGAGTCTGTCAGGTATTTATTGAACGTCTAGTCTTCAAACTATAAACTTAAATATTGAACAAGCTATAATTATCGTACTTCCATGTCAACAACAATGACAGTAGAAAGGCGGTGTTGATTCAGAGCCCCTGGAGAAGTGCCAGCCCGAGTATCATCTCACGACCGAAGCGGATGTCACGTCTGCACTTATTTATACTTAAGTTGTAATGGGGTGGTCTGTAGGTCCGTTTGCTAGGTTTAGTGCTTGTATAAGAACAATTGATGGAATCTTTTGAAAAGCCGCGATGCTTTTAGGTTATGTCATCCTTAAAACATAGTAATTCAAGAAGTTGGGTATGGTATCTGATCAGTTTAGCTGTCAACAAAGTGAATCATGTTAAGCACGTCAATCAAGTTATGAAATGTATTTTTGTCGTTTAAAATCGTTTGGATCTATTAAAATCAGTCTTCAAAAATGACGAAGGACTTACTTCTTCACAATACTTTGAATTAAATATCCGATTCTATATTCTATATATAGACCGAAAATCCTCTGGATACTACAGGATTTTCGGTTATTACTCTTCCTGTGATGAAAATCTTCGTCATTTTGGAATGTGTCCAAATTATCGGTTAGGATGAATTTATATTTTTCTGTCGTTTATGGATCTAAATGATTTCAGTTATGCAGCTTGTATTATAAGAAATATGTAAAAATATATAGTAGGTACAATACAATAATAAATTATGCTCCAAGCATTTTTGTGACTATAATTAAGAATTACAGCAACTGATAGGAAGTCTTACGGGTAAACAGGAGGCAGTGGTGTAGAGTAGAGATATGATTTCGTTTTGGAAACATTCATCAAACACAATCAAGATTGTTTCCGTGCTGTGTCGAGGCGAGCACATGAAACGATAAGAAACGACATTTCGAGAGTAATGGCCAACATTTTTTGCTGAGATCCCTTATTTATTTACTCGTAGTTATCGAGCTTATGCTACGATACGTTCTGGTGAAAATTTTGTTGGCGTCTAAGTTGCTTGAAGCTTTTCGCTTTGAGAGCTTGCGAGGTCATACCTTTTCTAAACATGGTGTGCTGTTGCAGTGATACAGATAATATGTTTTTATTCAAAAGATTTAAAGCAAAATATTGTAGAAATATTTGTGATGAAACTTTATACAAGCTGCAAATTGCTGGTTCAATGCTTTATAGCGAGCCAATTCGTATCTAGAGTTATCTACCGTATGGATGGAAACACGTAGGTAATATATTTTTTCGTTCTCCATTGATCAAGCATTTTCGTTTCACCTCGCGACGGTATCAGGTGGTGTTCTGCCGAATGTGGTATCGTATAATGTGCCAATAAATTCGCAATACCATACACGGGAGCCGGTGTCGTCGTTTTTTCTCGATGAATATAGAATATTGAATGCGCACATTTGACGCATTATGCGAGATCTGTGACTCCCTAGGGCTTAGGATTGTCATCAGAATTTGATTTGTGATTGCGTTCGATATCTGATTTGTTGGAAAATATGCGAAACGCTGATAAGATAAATATTATTTTTTCATAATGTTCAGGACACATTATATTACTTTAGTTCAATACGCTTTTAGGCTTTGGGCTTATGAGGGATGTAAAAAAATATCTGATATAAAGTCGGGACTTTGTAGAATCTGGTTTCTGTTCTGAACTCTTTGTTTACGGTAATTTCATAAATAATAATTTAGTAATTATTCATACTAACTGAAAGTTTAGGTCTTAAAAAAGTCATAATTATACTGTTAAAGATTCGATGACCGCGATGTCCTTGTAAACAATTCCAAGTACCTATTATTATTAACGTTCGCAGCTGCCGCTCTAACGTTAAATTTGAATTTGTATTCGTTAATAAATATTAAGGAAAGTTTATTCTCTTTGCTTTTTTTTTTGGTAAAGCTTTGACTTGTCTGGGCTAATTATACTCTGAAAAGTAATTTTCCCTTTTGTGTTGTTGACACCCGTGTCAACTAAATTTATGTTCTTCGGTTATTAGGCATTTTTTTCGCCTTCTGTTGAATATTTTAAGTTAGCCTATTCTTTGCAGTGTATCTTAATTTTACGCCATCAATTTTACTGTTACAAATAAAACGTATGGTGCAAGTTTGTCTGTAGTGTGTAGGTATTAAATTAAGTAGGTACTTATTTAAAAATTGAGTTTCTTGCAAATTACTGCCCATATTAATATTTATCGTTGTAAAATGCAATAAGTCAGTATTTCTTTCGTTCCGTCGTTATGTTTTTTCTATTTTAATTGACTTTAGGAAGTTTTCATTACTTAAAATATTCATTATGTATCTAGTTATTTTATTGAGACATTAAAATAAGAAGTTGAATTATAAATACGCCCCTAAAATGGTCAAGGCGTTTGATGTTAGCGTTTGTCTAAATTAATTTCAGTGTCATATCCATTTTATAAATTTCTGAACGAATGTGTTACAATTGGAACCAATTTAATATTTATGTAAGCTGTCTATTTTTGTCAATTAGATATTTTGTACGTGACTAGTAAGTATTGTTTGCAAATGATCTATAAAATGAAAACTAAATGAATGAAATCTTATTTTACAGAAGAAAAAGGTTTAAACAAAGTTTAATAAATAAAACAAAAACGTATTTTTAATAATCGTTAGGTACTAGATTTTTTTTTAAATTTCAGATCTATTTATCTCTAGGTATTTTTCTCAAGTGTATTTAATAAACTTCTTTATTTGTCGTCAGGTTCGGGCAAGTCGTACACGATGATGGGATCGCCAGGCGCTGAGGGCGGCATCATCCCCCGCCTCTGCGACGCGCTCTTCGAAAGGATAGCCGTCCAGCAGTCACCGCCAGCGCTTACATATAAGGTGAGAATTAAAAAAAATTGCCGTGTGGTTAAGTAGATATACCATTGCTATGAAGCTATTACTGTTATTACGCTTAGTAAGAAACGTGTGGTTGCTAGCGTAAAACGTTTTAAAAGTAGCGACCCTTTCAAATGTAGGACTGTAAGACTAGACCAGTTAGGGTTGCAAGTCCATAGGAAAACAGGCGTGATAAGCGGGATTTTTACCACTTGGTATATTACCGAAAATGTGGTGGCAATTATAGCCTAGCTGGTACCTATATATCAAAACTTTATTCCAAACCGGGTTCTTAAATTTACTGTCCTTCACACAATTCACATTGCTACATTTGTTACTTACTCGTATAAGTATTATAGTTCTGTAATTGTAGACTATTTGTCATTGAAATTAAATTTATAATAGACCCTTAAGACAACAATGTTGCGAACCATATCGCAACATTGTTGATGTAAATGTACATACATGAAACTATATGTTAAATGTAAATGGGTCTACACAACGCTGACATTAAATTTATTATTTAATCTCCTGGAGCTGTCCTCGCAGACATATGAAAGGTACGCTCAATAAATAGCTAAAGATGAGACAGCTACAAAGCTACAGCTTTACTCGTACCTAATTTGAATATTTAACGTGTCAGGCACATTCAAATCTTCACCTCGCTTTCCATTGATTAATTCAGTTTTTAAGAGATTTAAAATATTATTTGTAAAGTTCTACGGCTTCATTTTGATTCGTCTTTTTAATTTCGAAAGAATCTGCATTACACAATAGAAATTTAATTTAATATTAATTAATAAGTAAGAAATTAATGTCGTAATTGAAAATACGATCTTATTTATAACCGCAGCTGAAAATATTTTAATGCTTACTGCTTACGGCTTGATTTACTACTTAATCTCGTACAATATCCCACGAACGTTGCGGTTCGGAACAGTACTCATAAATCCTTTCAAACGCGCCGACGGTTACATTAAATTTTTATTTCGCGTTATGTTACCCGAAGTGTACGACTGTACATACAAAATTTATGAGAAATGTACGTCATGTACATAAGAATCATGAAATAGTAATCTAAGCGAGTTGATATTAAACTGGTTGAATAGAGTGCATAATATATACGATTTATGGATTTTATTGGAATCTTAGTGATATTTAAAATTTGATGTGGTGGTGCTGTTACTAAAATACGAACTAGTCCCCTTATCCTAATATTCTAATCTGAAGACCACACTTTTATAATTGGGGCGGTTATTTATCCTATCGGTAACCACTCGTTTGCTACATCTGTTTTAGAAATGAAAACCTTCCTCTTCCCAGGTGGAAGTGTCATATATGGAGATATACAACGAGCGTGTGCACGACCTGCTCGATCCGGAGACGACACGTCGGTCGCTGAGGGTCCGCGAGCATGCGGTCCTAGGCCCCTACGTCGACGGCCTGTCGCAGCTCGCCGTCACCTCCTTCCATGTGAGTACTGGGTTAGGCTGCCTGTCCACCGGAGCGGAGCGAGGCAGCAGAGCGGAGTAGCGGATAAGTATTAACCAATAGGATTGCGCAACTTCCTGTCCACTAAAGAGGAGCGGAGATTTTGTGCAATCCTATTTTATAAAAGAAATGTTTGAACTGCGATTCGCGTTTAATGTTCGTTTTCATCTATGAAGCCGACTTTAAACATTCATACTTATCAAAGGTAGACTAGTCAAAACTTATAAAAGCAGCTCTTTCAAAACGTCCACCCGTCATTAAAATATCAATCGTAATAGTGGTCTTTGAATGTCCGTCCAACCTTGAAGCCTGAAAAGAGAATTAATTAGAATATTATAATTATTACAAACATCTCTAAGTTGAAGTAAGTTTTACTTATCTTTGAATTTGCTCCTCTGTTAGCCATAATGGGCACTTTGGTTTACAAGAACAATGAGCAAAGTTTCGTTATGTCCATATATTTTGAATAAAATTACGGATTAGAATGATAAGGATTCTTTAAAAGAAAGAGTAACCAACTCGGAGGTATGATACTCGTTCAGTCGCAGTATCTAAAGCGGAAGAGGTAGAAAAGTGTAGGTATTAGAATAATCCGAGCCAAATCCCTTGCAACGTGTGCCAACAAGTGTCCAAGAGATAGATAGGACGTCCGTCGGCTACGTGCTTCGGCACTATTGAATAACCGATTTAAATAACTCGGTAACACTGGACATCTATTCGCCATTTCATTCTTATACAGTACCATTTGAGTCAGGTTCAATTTTCATAGTAGACTGGGTGTGGTCCAGGTATATTATGGGTCTTAATTTTAAAGTAGGTATATACGTTGTGTAGAACGAATTGACGTCAGTAGAACGGAGAGGCGATTGTCATAAAATTATTCATGTTGGGTTACCTCTTACTAGAGGTGGTTCAGTAGTTGATGTCTTTGGCTGTAATAAAAGCAATCATCGGCTAACTCATAAACATCAGCCAGGTTTACATATGGCCAGGTCTACACGTCGCCAGGTTTATTTTCTAAAGGAGGAACCTCAATACGAAGGAAAGGCAATTGTTTATTGCTTTGTATCTTTATACGCACAATAAAATTTTGTATTCCCCTTTTTATACTTGCGTCACTGATCGCTTGGTTCTTGGCTAATG
>DWAV01002595.1:0-10903 GCA_018231305.1 Noctuana lactifera | reverse complement strand
GCGCCAGCACGGTCCCCGCGAACGCGAGCGCCGCCGCCGCGCACGCCGCGCCCAGCAGCCACGCGCGCGGCCGCAGCCCGAACGCGCACACGTACGCCACGTGGGCCGCCGCGAACGCCGCCATGCCCGCGACGAAGTGCTGCGGCCACACCAGCAGCGCGTCGCCTGCCGCCGACAGCGCCAGCCCCGCGCCCACCAGCCGCGCGTACCGTCGCCTTAACCGTACCATCAAATTATACGAGTACGTGTCATCATATTGAAATATTATGAATATAATGAATAACTACAAACTGACCGGTCGGGGTCTTCGTGCGCGCAGAGCAGCACGCACAGCAGCAGGCAGATGACCGGCGCGCACTTGGCGGCGGCGCCCGCGGCCGAGGGGGAGCCGCCGCCCACCGCGAAGTACACGCACACCGCCTTGAAGAACGCCACCAGCCGCCCGCCCGCCCCCACCCGTTTAATCTGTATACCGCAAATGTCCAAGTATCAAGCGCGCCTTATAAGTTCCACACGGGTTTTTGGAAATTTAAAATACCTCAAAATGGAGGAGTAGGTGATATCTACCTACCAAGTTTTCTAACTGGATAACCAAAGGTTGCATGCAGTTAGCAGCACTGATACTGATTAAGCGATTTATCGCCATTTACGGCTACATATTAGAATTTTTGATCTGGAAACAGTAACAGTAACCGTAGCTAGGTATTTCCCAGACGGGCCTGGACCTCGAGATACGATGCCTCTATCAACTTTTAAATCGGTAACCGAAAATCCTGTAGTGGGTACGGCCCAACCGGCCTCGTCCTACGCCTGTGGGAACCTAGGTACCTACTACTCGGCCATCCACTGATGAATGAGATACGAATAGGAGTTACGACAGGACAGTAGGTACCTACGCAATGTGATCGTGATAGGCACATTAGGCACTGCGTGCGCCGTATCGTGGACTCGTAGCTTCGAGCTCGTAGTGTTTACTGTTTATACCTTTTATCTATAATGCATATCTCAACAAAACAAAATACAAAAAAACATAAGCAAGCATTAACAATAGACGTTAATTATAATTTAATTAGGATTCCTTACAAATATACCTACCTATGTAGGTATGCACGGACAAAAGAATTTAATTTCATTGACCACTTTATTTATACAGTACCTTTAGAATACACTTCAATGTGTCCTCCATCTCAATCAATACTAGGTACCAACCCTTTAAAATATAGAAATGGCTTAATTATCTAAACAAAAGAACTAAAACTTTGCATGTAACAGTGCAGTCGAAGACTATAATTATATTCGATAATTTTGTTTGTTTTTTATAAATTTCTTACCAGTTCTGATGGCGATATCATTGTAGAAAATCACAGAAAATGGCTAATGTATAGTCTTGTAAATCGTAAGAAACTGCGCACGAAATTGTTGAGATCAACAATGCTTTCCCTCTTGAAACCTCCACGGGAAATAAATGTTTATTTTGATTTGATGCTTGCCTTGATGTTTATGGAAATCTCGTCAATAATCTTGATCAATTGAAAAAAGCACCAATTTCTGTAACTTTGTATGTTTTTAATGTACTCTTATATATAGATGGATAATAGTAGTCGTTCAGAAAGTTATCAATGAACAATAACAATGAATAAACATTTTTATTGATAGTGGTTTTTTGATATAGGTACCTTCTTTATTGAGAGTTAATGTACAAATTCATATTAGTACAAAATAAATGAGAAATAAGTTTTGTTATTATTATTATTTTTTGTTTAGAGAGTTACTCTCAGTAACCTTTACTTTAATTGACAATATCAATCTCCAAATATTATAATCATCTTCTCAACCAATGTATATTATCTTCTCTATAAGATTATCATAAGTATAATGCATGCATTTATTTATACTATGATTATAACCTTTGTTCATCATTAGAATACCTCCACTCTATTCCGTTTACTCCATATTTCATTATTTATCTATGACATGGGAATTGCTGCTATGTTGCCGACATGAAACGATCAAACGTGCATCGTACACCGTGAACCGAAGATTATTTTATAGGTATGCCAAATGCCATCACAGAGTACATTGTATATTTAAAATATTAGGGCAGGTTAATTACATTAACAGAACTACCTACTAACATAGGCCAAAATTACCCAAAATCAGGTAAAATTGACATTGACAGTTATAAATTATCAGTGACCACGGTGACGTGACGCTATGACGGCAATCATTTGACATTTCCATTTCAATTTTTAATCTATCAAATCATATCAAATCAAATGCAATGCGCTCAAGTGAAATTGTAAAATACCTACACACTTTTTTAAAATAATATTGTAGTTGTTACGACGGCACTAAAGTATCTATAAAATGCCCAAAAAAAAAACAGGCCAGCGTAAAAAAGCTGAAAAGCAGAAACAGCGTCAAAAGGAGATACGTAATGCTAGGGAACATGTTGACTTAGCTCAGCACCCTTGCAACGTTCCAATGGAATGCGACAAGTGTCAGAAGTAAGAATTTTAATAAGCACCGTTTTATATTGTAAGTCAATGTTTGTTAAAAATAAGTAAAACCCTATATGAACTGAGGAGAACAGCTGCTGTCTGATATTTGCTATTTAGTATGAAGTCACCATTATCACCTTAACTTTTTAGTTTTTAACGTTTTCGTTGTTGAGCTCTTAATAAATAATGACGTGTATGTTATGCAGGAAGCAGAAAAGCCGCGCATTCTGTTACTTCTGCTCTGCACTGCAGCGACTGCCGACGTGCGCGCACTGCGGCAAGGTCAAGTGCATGCTCAAGTCCGGCGACTGTGTGGTGCGTCACCCCGGCGTCTTCACCACTGGCCTTGGGATGGTGGTATGTTACCAGAGGATGAGCTATTCGATAGAGAATGATCTCTCAAAGTGAATGGCACCACTTTTTATAATATGTATCTATTAAAATTAATGGATAAATAATTAATGTTCATAAGTGTATCCATTTAGCTGAATTTGATACGTCTATTTAGGTCTGCTTCAACTCAGAAAACTTATTATGGTAAGAAGAATTAGAAATTCATATTTTTTCTCTAAAACTATGTGTCTGCAAGCTAGGAGTGGTCCTAGGGGTGATGCGCAAGCACTGACTCCAAACTAGTCCAAACCACAAACTGTCAAAATTCATGCAACTATTATAAAAAGCTTACCTGTTACCAGACACTGCTCTTGTTTCTACTTGTGTATTATGAAAAAAATTAAATGAATTGTCTAAGAGCATTCTCTATCAATCATTTTACAGAAAGTGGATGGTTTAATTTCAGGGTGCAATTTGTGACTTCTGTGAGGCATGGGTATGTCATGGTCGTAAGTGCTTGAATTCTCATGCCTGTACCTGTCCATTGGCTGATGCTGTCTGCCTCGAGTGTGAAAGAGGTGCTATTTTCGTAAACTTATATTAATTAAGCCTTTGCTCATCAAAACACCAAAACATTAAAATAAATATTTATTTGTTTAAAATAGCTAAACTAAAATACAGTTGGCTAAGTATCTAAGTGCCAGTCTACAATCTTCTTTTTATGGCCCACTGCTGAGCACAGGTCTCTCACCACAAGCGGGGCAGGCCTGGAGCATATTCCAACATGCTGCTCCAATGCAAATTGGTCAAGATTTGGGTTAATGTCCAACCAATGTTGGATGTTGACTTGCTTGACTGTTTATCTGTTGAAGGCAGCTGGGATCAACAGCTTATTGTGCAGTCCGAAGCTTGTGCTCTTCTAACTGGGATAGGTCAAGCACCCTTGAGCCACTGCAACTAATAGTGATCTATTGTAGCTTGCCCCTATATTTGCTCATAATATGTTCCCAAGGTTTTAGATAATGTTTATTCTTGTAAGAAGTTTGTTCAGCTTGCAATATCCAGTGAGAATCAAAATAAGAACCATTGATTAAGAATGAGGTTAAGAATACGCAGGCACCCACCTTTCCCAATTGAAACACAAATCCCTACCACAACACTTGCTTAACAGTGGGTAATGAGGACTGCAGTTGTATGTCTGGGCATACTTTATAAGCTACACCCTTACACTGCTGGCATTATTTACACCTTTCACAATGTGAGATTTCAGAACAGTGTGCGAGTATAGGTGGTACAAAATTTGTATAAACAGAAATTGGACATTGTTTATTTGCAGGTGTTTGGGAACATGGTGGCCGGGTGTTCCGTTGCAGCTTCTGTCAAGGTTTTCTCTGCGAGGACGACCAGTTTGAACACCAAGCTTCCTGTCAAGTATTAGAGTCTGAGACTTACAAGTGTAAGTTAACATTGTTGCTGAATGTTTGTAAAATGTTTTTTCATTTTTGTTAGTTCAGTGTCACACAGAACATGTAATTTTTGGCAATGTCAAATGGATTTTTTTCTACTTTTGTGTCCACTTTAATTCTTGATCCATTATTTTATGAAAATTCATTGTCCTCTTTAAGACTCAAACCAAACAAAATAAACTTAAATAGGGATTAGTGGTGCGCAGTATAACTATACTCTACATTGAACCTATAGTCATAGATTTAAATCAAATCAATGCCTATAATAGTAATAAATAAGAACTTAATCAAGGAGGAGGTTTTATGTTCCGCTGTATGTACTTTTTTTTTCTTATAAAATTGTGCTCTTATTTTCGCTTCTTATTTACCCTTTGTTTTTCCGGAAAAAAGTTTACGATTATGATAGGCATTTGTACTGTTTTTATGTGTGTCTGTTCTACATTCTTTTACGAGGTGTTAAGTTAAAAGTATATAATACGTGTGAGTATGCGTGCGCAGGTCAGTCGTGCAACCGGCTGGGGCAGTACTCATGCCTGCGATGCAAGACGTGCTTCTGCGAGGAGCACGTGCGGCGGAAGGGCGCTCGGGGCGCGCGCGGGCCCGCCCCGCCCTGCCCGCGCTGCGGGTACGCCGTGCACGCCACCGCCGACCTCAGCATGTCCAGTATGTACTGCTCACTGTTACTCCTAACTGCTCAACATGAAATAATATTCTGTGATTTTAAATGTTTGCACTTAAAACTTAAACTTCTAAACTTAAAACTGCCATTAACACTAAGCACGTGGACACTTGCAGCTCGGTCGCATCGCTACGGGCGGCAGGGCGCGGCCGCGGCGGACGACGACGCCGGCTACGCCTTCGGCGGATACTCACAGACTGGTACCCTTTGTCATTAGTATTCATACATTACATTTTGACGATACCAGCTATAGTTATTGATAGTCAAAAAAAAACTGATATATCATATAAATCACGGAAATGTACCTAATGAATTATTATTTATCCATGTAAGATCTATATTGCATGCTTCAACTAAGTATTGATACATCATGAATGCTAGAATTTTGCATACAGAATAATGCATCTGCAGTAATATTTTATAGAACTCTATATGTATATTAATTGTATAATATTATTTTTCACTTTTCCATTACCAGTTTACAATGGTTATTACTTTAGTTAACTAACGTCATATACGTAGTATGAATTTCCATACTTGTGAAGTTGTCCTGCTATGCTGCATAGGTTTTTTGATAGTAAAAAATATAATGCTTATGATTTGTAGGAGAAGGTAGTGCCGAAGGAGGGGATTACTCTTACTCGGAGTCTGACGACGAAGACGACGACGATGAAGACGAGGAAGAAGAGGATGATGATGAAGACGAGTCCGAGGGGGAGGCGCCGGCGGCCAGCGCGGTCGCCGCGCACGCCGCCACTTGAACACATCTCGCATTTCCCATTACCTACTACTTAGTAGAATATCTTTATCCAGCATTTTTCACATAAATAAATGTATGCTTGTTATGATTTAAGGGTTTTTTTCTATATCGTTTGATCCTTTTTTAAACTCCTATGGGCGAAGAACTATGACGAAAAAAGATATAACTCGATGGTGAAGATAAATTGAGCGTATGTAGTCTGTGACTTGTGAGCGTATGACACTATCATAGACACGTCAAAAAAGTGGACTTTTCCTAGTGTTGTAATGTTTGTTTAAATAATAAATTACAATAGTAACTTTATATTAGAAACTGACTCAAATAAAACACTGCTTTCAAAATAACAGCAACAAAATAATTTTTTTCTAAATTAACATTTTAGTAATCATTATTACGAGTACTAAAATGTTACACAATAACATGACAATTTGGCCAATCCGCATTGAAGCAGATTGGTAGAGTGTGCCTCGGGTCTTCACCGGGGCTATGAAAAGGATTGCGAGTAGTCATACATTTTAAAAGAGAAAAAAAATATTGTTTTGAGAGAAATATCACAACTCATAGATAAACGTCAACATAGCGGTAGAATTTAAGAAAAACTGTTATGGCAACACTTAAAGTTGCTAATCAAACATCAAGTGACAGGGACAGCTATACACAGAGTACGCAGCCAATTACAATTTTATTAATTTAGTTGTTAGACTTGTTAGTCAATTAAATAAGTTCCATTCGCGATGTTGTATTAATGTAAGACAAAAATATTTGTGTTTACTTTTTATATACATTTTATAAGTGGTGGAAGTTAGTGATAAGTAAAAGAGATAAGAGAATTCCGTCCGTGTGAAGTGCGCGATCGAAACGATGGTGCGGATGGTGTCGCAGGGCGGTCGGTGAAAGTACGTCCATGATCGGAGGCGAGTGGGCGAGCGAGCAGCGCGGCGGGAGGATGGGCGAGGGCCTGCAGCCGCTCGAGTTCACGGAGTGCCTGGCGGATAGCCCGCACTTCCGCGACAACCTGCAGCGCCACGAGAAGGAGCTCGAGCGCACCAGCCAACAGATAAAGCGCCTCATCAAGGAGGTCAAGGATGTCGTGCATGCCGCTAAACGTAAGCCGCCATCACTCGAACTTTATCAGGAATTATGATAAAGAATAGACTTTGCTTGTCCTTGCTCATTATTAGCCAATTATGAAAACGATGTTTGTATTACTAATGTCCTTGAGAGTACAAATTTACTTACATAACATCAGGATTGATTCATTATCTATAAGACATTTAATTTTGAAAGTAGGAACATATTATTTCATATACACAAAATGTTTGTATATATTTAAGGTCATTGCTGTTAGTAGGTGACAGATAATAGATTGTGGTGAAGTGTTTGCATAGAGTGCAGCAACAGTTCCATGTAGGGTGTACTTGACATTGAGGGGCTTGCTCTCAGGGGCTCCCATTGTTGGCTCTGCCCACTACTGATAAGAGTTCTATTCTGTTGGAATGCTTCACACAGATGGCTGCACTGCTACTGACAAGTATATTCATTAGTGCACAATGAGTTTGACACTGTGACCTTGTGCAGTGCCTGTTTCATCCTCTTGTTAGTGTTCTATTAAGGTTGATAAACATTATGGACAACTTTTCACATGTATATCTATAATATTGTTATGCTGTCCAATATCTGTACAATACTTGTTAATCGTTCTCATTATTAGCACCTCACAAAGTGTTTAGTATTAGCATGTGCACCGTGTAGCAGATACACTTCAAATGTAATAACTCTAGCAGTGACTCATGTTCACTGCCTCAGTGATGATGTTATGTGTGTCACTGACTTTCTCAATTACTAAACTTACATTATGCTTACACTATAATATGATTAAATTATATATGACAATGATTCTTCTCATAAATTCAAGGTAATTAACAAAATATTTGACTATTTTAAGCTGTTTAATATAATAGCTGTTTTACATGAGGTAGTTTTGAAAGCAACTCATTGAATGCAAAATAATGACTCACTGAACTGACTTCTCTTAACCATAAATGGCAGGGAGGTGAAAATTTAGGTATAATAATTATATTGTAGTGAAACAGGCGCATTAGCTGTTCTGTGCCTTATCAGTCTGCTTTGTGTTACAACACAACATATTGACAACTAGAATCAATTGTTTGTTGCATACACAATATTTTAATGATTGTTAATGAATTATTATTTTAAATCCTTTAATTGGTTTACTAAACTGGTTTACCCCATTGTTACACTGACATAATGATACTAATCTAGCCTACTCGTACATCTGTGATTTGTCTGTGTTGACTTCAGAATAGGGTCTTAAGAGAATTTGAAAATGGATAGCAAAAGAATGATTTATTTACTTGTGACCTTTGCTTGGTGTTGCATCCTACAGATTCTAGGAGATGACCATCCTCTTTTTGTTAATAAATCATATACCCAAACTTTCCTCATTACCCACCTATGAACATGTTCAGACAGACAATAGACGCGGACTTTATTTTATAATATGTATCGATTTAGATTGTCTTGTACCTAATCTAAAAATATTGGTTTACATATTAAGTACTGACAAATGTTGAGTACCTATAGGTACAAGTTGAAAATAATAATTTCCACATGATAAAGTAATTGCTGAGTTTGCGCATATGTCGCCTATCGTAATGCGCCACTGATAAGCTAAACTGATAACTGATAGATATTGAAAGGGACTACAGCGTGGGCGGCGCCGGCCGAGAGCCCTCGCTCGCGCGCCTCGCCTCTTACTGTAGCGCCAGGTGAATGGGAAATAATGAGATTGTATAAAAATCGTAATATTACCTCACGCGAACGATTCAATACCGGAATCGGTGTAATGTAATCTCATTCGATAGAATGCGCGACAGTCGCGACACGAACAGCGCAGTTGATCCGAAGGCCGCGCCGCGCAACTCGGTACGTTACACGAGTACCTACCTGTTTGTCTGTTGTCCATCTTAGCCATTATAACCTGACATATCCGTCTGCCTTTTAAAGGAATTCAAATGTATTCCATATGAAGATGCAGGTAAATGGATTCTTTAATTTAATTAATGGCGACGACCGTGTTGGTATAGTGGTTACCGTGACGGTCCGCCGTTCGAAGAGCCCTGAGTTGTACCTAATTGTGTTTGTATGTGTCCATACTGTCCACGGCACCCACGACACAGGCTATCCTAGTGTGGGCTTCTGAGTGTGAAGCGTTATTTATTTATTTTAATTAATACTATGCGTCTAAGCGTTTAAATCGGTTAGTAGAAAATTGCCACAAACCGTGATGTAGATTAAACTCCACTTTATTTGTAAATCGAACCATGATCGAACTTATAGGATTCTTAGATTTTTAGGCCAGTTAAGGGAATCATCACTTGTGATCCATTTTGGCATACTGTGTCGTATACTTTTGGAAAGTCAACGCCCAGTTTCTTGAATCCTGAAAGACTGAATTAACTAAAGATTTGCATGGAATAGTAATATACGCCGAGTGTGTGTTGTCCTAGCCTGCAATTCTGCATCTCACCTACCTACAAGACGAGTACCATCCAATAATAAAATAAGATTGAAGTCAGAAGCAAACCTATTGTTTCTAAAAAATGTTATGCTCCATGCTCTCCAAAAGCAATGACTTCTTATTGGCAATGTTAAATGATAATACCTATATCCAACAGTGCACCCACATTCTTTTTTACTCTGCTTTTGTCCGGAAATGTCGTTTATGGATAATTTGAAAGGATGATGATGATGATGATTGACCATCAGGTCTGGGCGCGGCGCAGCTGGCGTTGGCGGCCAGCATGGAGCAGTTCGAGTTCGCGTGCATCGGCGCCTCCATGACGGAGGACGAGCGCGTCATCGGCCACTCGCTGCACCACTTCGCGAACCTCATCCGCACCATTGAGGACGAGCGAGACCGCATGGTGAGATCTGAAAAACAGATAATTAAATTTTACCATTTTATACAATACCATTGGCTCTATGGCATAGAGTATTCAAATGTTAGGTAGGTAATCTGTGACTTCTGTTTTGTCTCTTCCTTGTGTGGTATGGTTCGTCATGACTGTTTTGTATTTTTTGCTAATATATTAAAAATGCAACATCTAATAAATAAAACAGTATTTTTATATAGTAAATAGTAATCAACAATATCATTTCTACTGAGCCGCTATGGATCGTTTGTCGACATTAGGCACTTTATACAATATCCTCGTACATTAATATGTAACGTTACAAGACACGTAATAATATACAGACTATTAAGCAACAAGTACCCACTTTTCATCAAGTCTGTAACATAAATAAACCTAATTTATAATATCAAACTGCATATTGCACGAGCAGCCTTATCTGTCGCTTTCACTAGCTGTTTCCCGCCCGCGGACAGGCTCCGACTCCGATGTCTGAGCAGAGATACTTATTATCGCTTTATGACACCATATTATAATTATTACCTATTTACTTCTTTGCAACTCGGTAGATACCAGTCAACCGTGTGAGTATGTCTGACAGGTGTGACTGATTGTGCACGTTATTTAATAAGTTCGAAAACAAAGACACCTAGCGCTTACGCCATCCATGCGTTATTTAGATTTGGATTGGTTACAATTATTGAGATAAAATAAAATAATTTTAATGGCTGATCCTTAAGGAGCGGAGGCGACCTTCACACGTGCACCACCCCCACCCACTCAACACGAACACTTTTACTATCGCTAATGTACCGCACGCTGCGCTGTGACCGGCATTCTAAGTACATAATAATATCTCCCACGCCAATAGTGTGTTCAAAAACAGATAATAATAAGAATGGGGTTAAAATTGTTAAAAATCTGATGATAGAATGTAGGGTTTCTGCTCTTAGTAGCAATTTATTTTACGGACAGTTCCGACACACAAATATTTACATAGAACGCCTACGTTTAAGATTTTTGGAGATTGTTAGTCGGGATAAAGATAAATATTTATGATATAAAAGAAGATTTACGGTATCCGTACGCGACGCACGGCAGACGGAAGGAGCTGTAGCCCTATCACGAATAATAAAGAACTACGTTAAGTAGGTAATCGAGTTACGTACCTAATGTCATTTTACCCATACGATTTTTAGTTCCCGATACACCCGATACGGAGCGCTGTT